>JAUMTR010000026.1:7443920-7578093 GCA_032270685.1 Microctenopoma stevenorrisi
GGTCGTTTTGGATCGAATTAGTCTGGATCTTCACCTCTGACCTGTTTGCCTTAGGAGACCCTACCAGGAGCATATAGTTCCCGACAACATAGCTCTGAGGATCACTAGACCACGCAAGCCCTTCTGCCACGTCAAGGCCTCGATCCCAGAAGGGGCGTTCATTCATAATTGTCAAATATAGGCAGATTGATCTGAATCTAAACATGTCGGCCTGATTCTACATCCAGCTGATTCTCATTCACATATATGCTGCAAACAATGGGGAAATTTTTTCTGGTAAACAGCAACACACACATGACACGCAGCAAATTACTGTAAACTGTGTGCAATCATTGGATCATGGGTTTTGTCAGAGGGTCAGACAGTTAAATAAGGGTGACATTCAAAAGTGCAACTGGTTCTGTTTGGATAATTTCACAACCACTAATGGTGATAAGTGGTGTAATCTGCACCCAAAAGTTGAATTCACTCCGTGAATTAAGATGACTTACACGTGAGCCATCCAGAACTACTATACTACCATAGGACGGACTAACCTTGAGGAATAAATAAGAGAGGAAAACAATGGCGTGCAGCTTGAGACAATAAATGACTACAAAGATAGATTTCACACAGCCTACTTTTCCTCACTCACTCTCACTGCCCCCTCCCCTTCCCCTCATGGACTCTCAGGGTCATATATTATGCATTTTCAGAAATAATTTAGCAAAACTTCTGCTTTTAAAAGCCTCCCAACCTGGCCCAGCTATCCCACTTTAATGTGAAAAGGTCTCCGACAACCAGTCTCCAAATCCATACACCAGCTTCACGTGGACGGGGTCAGAACAGGTGACTCCACAAGATGCAACCACTTGTCAAAGGAATCTCTCATCAGCCAAACCACAAAAACCATAAATCACAGCGCGCTGTAAATACATCAGGAGCTGATGAACATCCAGCTCTGGAGGGATGGAAAGAGATAAAGATAATTTTTGTTCAACTGTGGGGAAAATAAATCAGTGAGTGGGAGGGAAACTGAAATAGAGAGAAGGCCGTATCACACAGAAAAGCCAATGTCACTCTAACATAACACCCTTTTTGTTTTCCATTGAGGTTTTCTAAAGTTTCCTGTGGCAGGATGTCAGTTTTGGCTGCGCACGGCACGGCGCCACTCCCTAGCGTTGCAGTAACTGTCAGGTTCAAACCAATGGATCGCCATGGTAATACCTTCAGGCCTCTGACAGCTCTCTCATCAACAGATGCCAAGCAATTGTGGCCTGCTATTGATTGAAGTCCCCTAATCCCAGTTGGCTATTGGAGAACAGAAGAGAAGGTCACTGTGTCAAATATTTGGCATCTATTCGCTGTAAAGAATCAGTCATTGTGTTTCCTCACAACTTAATTTTTCATTGACATTGTGTAACCATCAGTTTAGGAATATACTGAGATGAACATGAATCCACAGGAACACTAATCTGTTTCTGTCTCACGCATACATGTGTGTGAATTGTACATTTCGGTGATGTCTACAGTTCCTGCTGCTCACAGCTGGGGAGCGGAAGGCGCATCTTTCTGAGCTTTGTCACCGCACTTCCTGTGTGTGTCCATGTGATTATCAGTCCAACAGGAACAGAAACCGTGCACACATCATCTAGTGTAGTTTCAGCAGTGCAATGTTGCCCTACTTTTTGCCCTTCAAGGGTAAAGGGAATCTATGCAATCTAAACACCACCGAAAATCTAAACAAACTTTGAGTATTTCAAGTCACGTTAAGGACTCGATGCTGTCGAAATCAAAGCTGTAGTGTTTGTTTTGTTTCATGATGATTCCCCACCAATTTCACAAACAAGTATTAATGTGATTATATTTCAGTTTACAATGTGTTGAAACACGTACCACGCTGACTGTTTTAGACTGGCAGTTATCCTAGGAGGGTTAGACAGGGTCGTCAGAGATCCTTGAACCCATTAGCAGGACCGATATCGGTTCCCCGTGCAAGGAAGAGCAGGGTGAGTCTACATGCAGACCTGTACATGATAGATGACAGCACGTTGACTGCCATTAAGTGTTGGTATGAAATTCTTAGACCCATTTTATGGGAGTATGCAAGCAGCTCCTGATGGATGAAGGAATTGATACCACTGACTGGCCTTCACGCTAAATTCACGACCTAAATTCAACATCTCTGGGACATTTATTTATGTCCAATTGAAGTCGCTAGGTTGCACCTCAGACTGTCCAGGAGATCAGTGATGCCCTTGTAAGGATCTGGAGGAGAGGGGATACCCCAGGACATCTCTTTCCATCAAAGGATGTGGCGTCCTTTTCTTCCTAGCACATTACCCTTTCCATATCCACATATAATAATTTTTTTCACTTTCAAAATGCTCCTTTTTTGAGCAGTGTATATCAAACTTAAAATCTAAAACAGAAATATAGAAATCCCAAACTGGTCTTTACTGACACCTGGTGGTGAAATTTATTTAACTGCAATAATGATAAATATTCAGTTGCCTCGTCATCTTACTAGAACATTATTACATACTGTAAAATGTACTGCAAACACTAGAACAATACATCAAACACTGTCTAATGTTATACAAATCGTGAAATGATGATTTATCAACACATAAACCTGGATCACATTCAGACACAGCAGCTGCAGCAGTTTCTGTTTTGTGTTGTATTTTTTTTTAAGTTAAATTGTATCTTATGTTTTTCAGCGAGTGCTTTTTTCTGCAGTGATGGAAATATGTGTATTTATTATTGATGTGATTTTTTCTCATTGTCTGTGTGAGAGATTGAGTTACCATGGATGCAGCAATGTTTTTGCCTGCTATTATTAGCCATTAGGTCTGCAAAACAGAGGAGAGAGACCTGGAGAGTCCAGGACGCTGATAATGGACGATCAAATACCAGCCGTGCTGTATGCAGGGACACAGCTCAGGGTCTTTTGCTGCTACCCTCAGACTTAGGTCTCGTTCGCTGACGGGAAATTCCAGATTATTGGATATAATCCTTTCTTATGAGGCCTGTTAACTAGTATCAGTGCTGCCCCCCACATTTTAAAAATGATTTACATGGGATTCAAATTAATGTTGCGACTATTTATTTGAAAATGTATTTGTTTCAATGTTAAAACTCTCCGTGATTAAAGACTGGTTTCTAATCCATATGTTTATGGATCGGACTTAAAGTTGTCTGGCACAGCCAACTAAGGTTCAGTACACCGTACAATTTACTCCTTTAGAGACACAGTTCTTCTTTAACAGTAAAGATACATACACATAGTTTGTTATGAGCTATTTTAAACATCGGCATTGTCTGTTGTTATTCTACAGGAGACAAAAAAAAATCAATGAGTGGAAACACAATGAACTGATCTGGAGGTGAATAGTGACTCAATAGCTTATTAAAACCTTTTATGTAAGTTTCTTCATTTTCTAAAGTCTGTTTTCATTCACTGAAATATATATTTATGTGCAAACAGTATGTATACGTTATTTCGTCAGGTACATACCACAGTGCTCGGGCTGTACCTCTGTTTTAAAGCCCTTGTGATGAATGCCAGTTTAGGTATCCAAGCGAACACTCGGGACCCAGTCTCGTTAGGTGCCTATTTCACTGCATGAGGGTTTTTGTGCACATTTTGAGCAGCTGACAACATAGCTTCTCCTTGTCTGACACACATCACCTTATGTTTGCTTTTTAACTCATGCTAAGATATTTAGATCTCTGTGTGATTAGCATGACTACCGATTGATCTAAAACCTTTCATACAGAAGCAAGACTGGGAAATGTTGTGTATAACAACAACAATTATCTGTCATATAACCACCACTCAGTATGGTGTCAATAATAAACAGTAATACTATCACTTTTCTGACAGAATCAACAAAAAGTCCTGTTCTGAATAGTAGAAAAAGCAAGTGGTCAGCCCCATAACGCAGCCTGGTAAAATGGTGGTTTACCTGGTTAAACCAAAGTTAAGTATATCATGAGGTGGATGTCTAAACTATTTCTACAGCTCAGTGCCATGTAAGACACTAACATTTAGGTTCACTGTCTCCAGAGGACAGTGTTTATATCAGGAGCAGTTCAAAATGCTGATCTTAACTTTGGAAAACATATCACTATCAAAATTAGAACTTAGACTTAGTCTTCATTCATTCAAAGAATACAAACAACATTTCACTACATTTAATGCTAATCAGATTTCCACCTTATGTAGAAATGGTTTAAGCTTCAACTCCAAAACATGAAAACACTGGAGATCTGTTCAGTTTCTTGTCTCCACCAGATGGCACAAAGGTACCTTTTCAAAGATTTTGTGATAAAGACAAAAGGTTTCTCATACTGAGGGCTGTGAAAGACTTGCTTCCAAATGAACGTTGGGTAAAAACATGTCTGCATATAAACATGATATTGCATTGTTTAATGTGGCTTCCCATACTTACCACCTCCTAGGGTAAGATATTAGAGCTGAATGAATTAACTGAACATTACAGTTTTAAATGTTTATACCTCATTAAAAAACATTGGTTTATATTTCCTTTAGGACTGTATAGATATAAAAACCTACCTACCTCCTCCTACTTGGCAAACAAGTGTGAAGTCCACTGAGATTTTCACCTGCACATAAACATTTAATACGTTTTTACAACTGCAATACCTGGAACAAATAAAGTAACTGTTACAACAGCATAAAATAAATTTAAACTGTGAGTATTTAGAAGGATTGGGTATTTACTATCTACAGTAATATGAACCTTTACCCGTCATGCACTATAAATTGTGCATGAGGATACGCCTGTGTTGAAGCAAGCTTATAGATTACAAGTTAAATCGATAGTGGTAACGGCACACATAATAAAAATAGCATTTATTTTGTAGTGACATCAAAATCTTATGTACGTCTATAGTTCAAATTATTTATAAAACTTTATTTTCTTCTTTTTAACTCAAAGTTGTTTCTCTTGGAAAACAACTAAGTGATAAACCCAAACCACAAACATGGTACATACATTAAACAGCACACAGCGCCATCTACATTGTCAGAAAATACACAGCCAACAGTGGAACTAAGTTAAAAAATGATGAGAATATTGGTTATGAGATATATAACGAGACTGCCCATGTAGGCAGAGATTTAAAAAATCAGGTGATACAAATGTAAAAAAAAAAAAAAGAACTGAAAAGAAAGTGTATGGATATTTTAAATACTGTCATGTTGGACAAACACAAACGTACATCAAAAATTCTTGTCTGATTTCCAGTTCGTCTGTGTCATTTTTCAACTGGTGCTTCTGGTGATGCAAGACTTCTGCTTTGTATTCATATATAAACCCTCCACAGGGTCATGCAAAGGGGTTACATTCTTTGGGGGAGTGCCAGAGAAACAATAATAAAATAGAATTATGATAGAGAAAATAAGTTCATATTCTGTATACATAGATACTTTTCTATTTGGCTTATAACAGGTAAGCAAAGCGTTTCATTCCTGAGGTGCAAGGCTGTTGTGCATGTGTGTATCCAGTTGAGGCAGTGGAGTAATAGTCTCAACCTTTTTCTATTACATTAATGTAGTTGTTACCTTATATGTGCAGGAAAAACGTGACAAATGATGGAAAAATATTGTGGAGCAAACACAAAAGCCAGAAAGCAGGCTGACATGACATGACATATATATATCTATGCCTTGCAAAGTCAACTGCTGGCATGGTCATGCTGCCACACAGAGAGATGCATGCACCGGTTATATCACAGTGTCATGACATAGCTACAACTGCTCGAAGACGCGCAGGCAGAAAAGTCAGAAGGGAGCAGCACAGCTCCAAATATTCAGGCATAGCGTCCTTCCATGTGACGTTTCATGGCTCTACACTTCTTCGCGTGAGCATAAAACATCCAACAGAATTAGTCCATGGACAGCCAGGGATGTTTTCCACAAATATTAAAACAAATTACAGGAACAAAACCCAGTGATCGTACCTAATGTGATTGTGGTGCAGAAACAGCAACAAAACCAAAAGTAACTGTGAGTAGAATGCGAGGTAGCACTGATGAGGGGAACAGAGGGACCTGAGAGGATAAGCAGGCAGCGCTGGGTAAATGCTTGGATTTGCATTTCTGTGTAGAAACAGAAGGCAAATAGCCGTGTGAAAGCAAGGGAGGTGCATATATCCCACCCCTGCACCCCGGGTTTCAGCTGGTGAGCAAATCAGAACAAAAATATTATATCACTTGCACGTGCGTAGCGTGTGCTGACGTGTGTGCTGATCAGCCGCAGAGAGCAAAGAGAGTCACTCTTCCTTTAGGTTAGTGTATATGGACTCCGCAGAGAGCAAAGACTCAGATTCTGTTGTTTGGAGCTAAAGCAAAACTCTTCATTAAAGCTTCTTTTTTGTCAAAGGGCAAGTTCAAGGTTACTATCAAAATACTGATAATCCATTTACAAAGAAGAAAATATAACAAAATAAAAACATTCAACTGTTAAAATGACCATGTACAGTAACATATTATTTAAATCTGGAAATGGAAATGCATGCACATTGTGAACGAACATCACACCTTCTCGTCTTTATCACAATACTGCCTAGTCTGCTTTACAAACACTTTTGGACTAAAAAAAAAAACTAAGACGTGTAACTGACATGCATGGTTCCATGCAGAAAAGAAAAAAAAATCACAACCATTATTAACATTTCACATTATGACTAGCTGAAAAAAGAGAAAAGAATGGAATTAAACCATGAGAAATGTCAACGTGAGCGGGGCGAGTTGGTAGGCAGGGTTTGTTTGGTGCTGTCGCAGGTTAACAGGTCAAGCGTCAGGACTGCTGGCCACCCCACTGGCTGTCCACAGGCCGCCTGAGGAGCTCCTCCACATGCCTAGCAACATCCATGGTGTCGTCCAGGTCGAAGTCTCCGTCTGTGTCCAACATAGAGTCATTTCTGCCACAGGAAGGAGAGGAGTCACTCTTTACACCAGCACATTTTCACCTATACACGGCTCATATGTTCAAAGGACTTGTTGACTCACATAGGTGGGTATATGCCATAGGTGTGAGGATGAGTGACAGGCGCTGGGGAGGCACCGTGATCCATATAGGTTGGGTTTCCACCTGTTGGGTCTGGATTGGCTGTAGTAAACCTGCGCGTGCACACACACACACACACACACACAAAACCAAAGATAAAAGCCTATCAATTTATGTTCAACAGTTGCCTAAGCAACTACCCTCAGCGTGTTTTCCAGGCCTCTCTGCATCATTACAGCCGTTCTCGTTGCTGCAGGTGTACCAACTGCAGAGAGAGCCAGGGAGCAGGGCTTGCTAACTAACAAGCTTAACTCTAATGATGAGTGGAAGACAAGCTCGCTCAGGAACCCTGACCATAGTTAATTGGCCTCCTTCACTGTAACAGCGAACTAATAGCTGATCTGAATTCAAGGTTTAGTGTTGAGTGATTAATTCTAAATGCTGTCAGGGGAAAAGATGGTGGGTGGATGGACGAGAAGGGAAACGGAGAGAAAGAGAGCAGGAGTGGACGAGCAGGAGGAGAGATGAACAGAAAGCTTGATACTTACTCAGGCACGACTTGTTTAATTTGCGGTTTCACGTAACCGTCCACTGCTTTGGCTTTAAAGCAAACAAGCACAAAGAGAATGACTGATACCTCAGTGCCGTCATCACAAAGCAATCACAACATCTGCCATGAAGCCTTTGGAGCCGCGATATTACTTTTTTTTTACTCTATTACAAATTGTATTTAATTTTGAAAGTGGCAGCAGGCGGTGAGGTTACTTACAGAGTGGCGGGGTGTAATATTTGGAGAAGACCTCATCCTTGGGTCTGTCTGGATAGAGGAACAGGAGGTGATTGAGATCGCTGATGCGGTCAGCCAGAGAGCGAATGGAAAAGTCTTTGGTTGTGTAGGGCATGAGGTTCCAGACCATTCTCTCACCTGGAGAAACACAGCAGCAGTAACAATACAATCTCGTTGTCCAGAACATTTTACTTTCACTACTAAAATGTAATTCTAACAGCTAACCTAAGATTCCAGCAGTTGTACTGACATGAAAAACATTAGGCTGCATTGCTAAAAACATTAGTATTAAGAACTGGCCAATGATGCTGCTTTAAATGAGCACACAATAATTAATTAATTAATGAATACTTTATTGATCCCCTTGGGGAAAGTTCCCACAACCTAATTTAACATGTGTAGTCTGTGTAGTTGTATTGCATTGTATTTCATAAATAAAAGGTAGTTTAATGAATAAAAAATATTCATGGTATGATTGCCAGAGAACGATGAAGCACCTGCACATCATACCTGCTTTGTTGGGATTTTCTGCCACCCAGGCAATCGTAATTCCTCCAATCTCAGAGTCACTGAAGCGTAGAAGAAAGGTACCGTTGGGTTTGGACATCAGCATGTCCTGAGCCTGCTGCTTGTTTACAAAGCCCAAGATGGCTCTAAAAAGACATGTAAATATACAGAACGGTTAAAACATAAATTTTCATGATATCTCTCCATTGCTGTTCTACTCAGTCCTCATTTTTCAGACTAAAACTGAAGCAACGTTTGTTTTCCTACCCGTCATTCCAGTGTGGTTTGAGATGCTTTTTTGTGAGTTCCATCACACCATCGAACCATTGCCAAAATGTGAAGTTCCTCCCTGGCAAGCTTTCCTGTAGAGGACAAACATATCGGTAAGAGTCAACAAATAAATACATTTCAGAACACACTCAAGCATATATCTTCCCTGCACCTTAGCCCAGTCCAGAAATACAGAGGACAAGATGTCCTCATCAAAGTTGTGTTTACGATTCAATCAAAAGTTGTATGTGTACATGTTATGTACTGAGAAAGAGGAAAAACAAGTCAGGGAGGAACTGAGTATGTGTGCAGCCTAAACACGAGTCTGCCAAGCAGCTGAAATGTGATGTTCCTGTAATCTAATGTCACCAATAGCGTAGTGTGGTGAATGTGAATGTGTTCTCTGCCATCGCCGGGTGCTTTAAGGGCCTCTAGCCTTTCTCCATGTGGACAAACAGGTCCATTAAGATTAAGACCTGGCTACCAATGAGGCATTCTCACTCACTTCGATTACAGAATAGGGCAGTAGGGACACTGCAAATGGAGCAAGAAATATTTCTGTGTATGAATAACTAACAGTAAGTCACTATGTGGAGAACATGCATCCAGCTGAAATGGTCTAATGAAAGTGGCCTGTGGGCATTTTAAAAGGGGGGAAGAAACTGGTGCTAACCCTGTTAAACTGAGACCAGGTCATAGTCATGTTGCGGTAGTCGTCAGGGTTGTTGCTCGAGCTGCTGAAGGCCTTTTGAGCCAGGAAGACCAGGTTCTCCTCAGAAAGGCCTCGGTTACTCAGCACCTCAGCCTTGTACTTCATGTTAATGGCATCACACAGCTGAGGCCAGAGCACTTTATCTGGCACAAGGAAAGGCACCCGTCCCTGTGGCCACAGAGGAGACAGCACAAAGGCAGCAGCAAAGTGTAAACCACAGTCATAGATAACATGTGCAAACATTAGTACACCAATTTCACAGCCGCAGTAATGTGTGTTTTTACTTAAATGGTCCTTCACTTATAGGTCTGAGCTTCCTTTTGCAGATGATGGATGACTAGAGGTTGATACCAACAGATCAGATTCCATGTTCATTTGCTGAATAAGGACATTTTCTTTGTGTTCACGGTAAATCTTAGTTAGAAGATATTTACCTTATCAGCATTATTTTGTGACTTTTAAACTTAGCTTGGAAGCCAATCATGGTGTCAGCCAAGTGTGCAAGTCTGATGTGGAAACTTGGACCCTGCGCTGCACATAAACTAAAAGTGGACTTTTTGCAGTGAAGCGGGAGTCATCATTTGTCTGTCAGCTAAAGACTGAAACAAACAGTATTTGCATACTGATGGAAAAATAAATAACATGTCATTTAAAGCTGATTAAACTCCTGGTGGAACAGTAACTTATAACACGTATTATTACAGGAAGATCGTTTTGGAGAAGTGATAGTCTAACATTTAGAGAAGCAAGGTTGTGACTACATGGTCTCTAGGCCTTCTCTCATCAACAGCACTTTGGAGCTGCTCTGTGGCCAGTAGGTCAGACTGGGGTTGTGCTCAACAGCTTCCATGTGTAAATGTGCATAGCTGTGTGAATGTGGTCAAAAAAATGGATCCAATACAGTAAAACAGAGTTGTAAAAACGAAAATTATGTCTTCTTGTAAGGCTACAACTTATTTTGGGTGTATGAACGTAGACTCGAGGCATAAAACTGAATAGATTATGTGGTATTAAAAAACACAAGCTAATGTTTAGCCATTTCTAAATTACATTGCACACAATCACACGTGCAAACATTTACTCACCGGCTCTGAAAAAGCATTGTCCCACAACACAGTTGCTGTGGCATTATTGTCTTGGCTACCATGAACTATCACCACTACAGGAAGCGATAATGTCTGTTCAGACAAAGAAGAGAAGCCATCAGTGTAAGAATGAACTCTGAGCATATGGCAAAACAACATGACCCTTCTGGTACTAATGATGAAGAAGAGACATGAACATGAACGTTTTTTTGTTCCCTACTGCGTGAGTAAGAATGGGAATGTGTTGTTGCGTTTCTTCTGCCCGCCTGTGCCCTCTTACCTTCACTTGAAAGACAAGCTCATTGCCTCCAACACTAAACTGTGACTCGAACAGAATGGTGAACTTCTCCTCTGTGACAGATTCTGCTCCCCGCCTGTCCGATCGCTTGATCCTCTTCAGTGACTGCACATAAGATGGCGTGTGAGAATGATCAATACTGCATTTACTGCACCTGCTGTCTTAACAGTTAGGCTGGATATGTTATTCATACAGTACGTACATGTATAATTTACTTTGTGTCACACTTCAAATCTAACATGTGAATGATTCACGGATGGCTCTGTGGATTGTTGCTAACAACGTGAGTCAAACGGAGAGAGAGAAAGTTTACTGATGCTACATCCTGAGACCAGAAAGATAAGGGGAATCTTCATGTTCAATTCATTTACTGCTGCTTCCCCAAAATCATCCACTCGTCTAGATCATGAGACTTCACCTACCATGTTCCTGAAGTGGGCGCTGAGCGTGCCCGTAGTCTGGTGGTACTCCATCACACAGTTATTGTTGAGAATTTCCCCACTGCTGTCACTGAACGACAGAGAAAGTCGATCAGCTGTACTGTGTGTACTTAAAGCAACTTAAAGCAAGATTATTCTTGTTTGGATGGCAGCAGCTAAGTGAAAAACATGCCGTACATATTGTAGAAATGATGTTCACACTCATTTTCTATAAACCTGAAGCTTCCGCTACCATCATCTCCATCTTCTCCACAGGAGGGAGTGTGGGTCGGGAGCCATACCGAGTAATTTCGATAAAATTGGCAGATTATGGAGCTGTTTAACTGCTCACCCATTTAAACCACTGGGAGAGCGGCTGGTTTAGAGTCTTGACAGGTTTCTATTAGTCAGGAGGAATGTGGTCCAAAGCTAACAGTCTAAATGTAGATTCTACATCCAGACCATAGATTCCTCTGATGCATTGTTCAAGTTCCAACCATATCTTTGTGGTGAGGTCTGGAGACACACTGGGCCTGAGTTCATCCTGGGCGCCAGTAACCCCTGTTAGAAACTAAGACTCTTTATCTTAACGGTACCACAAAAGCACACAGCACTGCCCCCACCAAAGAAAGTTGGAATGCTAAACTGTATAGAAAGGAGGGGAAACAGCCAGATGAGAGCACATGGTGATGCTACCATACATGTGTGACTGTATTATTCTTATTCTTATTTAAGTACTACACTTACTTCCTTGTGTTTTCATTCTTCAGCAGCGCCTTGGCTTGCTGTTCACTAATGATGGTGGCTTTGACCTGGGGCGGGTTCATGTGTACGTTCAATTTCCCTCCGACTAAGAGGCAGACTGTAGCGGCGAACTTGGTCTGGGTTTTTAACACCTGTGGAGGCTGCTTCTCAATGATGAAGGTACTGTGGAGACAAACAAAAAAAGCATTACACTGAACAGCAGAGTAGAGCTTTAGCAAAGAGGAGGGCATTGTGTTTTCCGATGGTCTGTCTGTCCATGCACTCACAGAAGATAAAAAAATGCATTCGTGTTCATCAGACTTTAAATATATTTAAAATCACTATTGTCGGCAAGGAACACACCATATGGTTCCTTTCAGCTGCACATTACCCTTTGAAAATGACCTTAATAGTAACCATGAGCACTAATGGTAGGTCACGAAGCTAATCACTGATCAGTGAACTAACAGAGTTAACAATTACTTCCCTCTAACAATGTGTGTCTGCGTTTCTGTCTGTCTGATGTCCACAATGCAGAAAGAGAGCGAGACGTGAGGCGACAGCAGACGTAGCCTAATGATTAAGCCTGCTGGCTCAGAGGTATCTAGGAACACAAACACACACGGTTCTGAGTACACAAGCTCTCTGGTGTGGTGCGGTGATGAGAAGACAACACACTCCCATTCCGAGACTGAAGACACCTGGGGCTTCTGGGGAATATATGGAGGATCTAGTTGAGGAAATACTGAGGAACTTGTACTTGTGCCTTGCGTGAGAGCAGTGCATTAGTCTCTGGTCACAGGCTCGTCTGTGGCCAATCAGAAATCGGTGTGACAGTGACATGGCTTCTCAGCGTTTTATGCATCCCTGCAGGGCACATCTTCTAGGAAAGTGTGAGAGGATGCTGTCAAAACCTTCTGATTGCTTCCTGTTCAGAGATGCTGGAGGACTAAGAGATCCTGGCAGATATGCCTTTGGGGCCAGAAATAATGTACTGCCATAAGTTGCCGTGGCTTTTAATTCGTTTGTCTCCCTTGTTTTCCTTTATTCATTACATATACATTACTCTTTGTCTTCTTCGTGCTCCTCCTTCTCTGCCCATGCTGCATTCTGCGCAGATGCAGATTCAGAAGGGTCACGGTCAGGCCTCATATTACAGACGTGCAGACATGACACACACTTTTCGAGTGTATGTAACTAAATGTATTTTTAGCGTTACAGTTTTTATAAAAACCCATTGATGGGTCATTCTTTTTTCTGCACTAGTCATTCAACGCATTGATAATAATAGCACTCAGCTGGTGAACTCGCAGCCAAAACTGAAAATTTACATATTTACATATAACATACACCAATTGTTCATCAAACAAAGTGACGTGTAAACAAAACATTTCCTCTATTTTTAAGCAAACATGTATTTCTGTGCAGTGGGGAAATGCTGTGTTTGTGCTCATACAGTTCTAAATAAAACAAACAACCCTTCTCTGAGATCTCGCTCAGTAGCTTCACTCATGTTAGTCGTATCACTAGATGGATAAATTTTAATGGGGTAATTACATCTTAGTAATAGGTTTAGTAATGGATGATAGAGCTCTCCCTCTGTTAGTAACCAAAATAACTTGTTGTGGAAACACAGCTTTCTTGCATAAACGGCAACACTAAGTGCATGAGAGGACATTGCGTCAAAGTACAAACACACCCACTCACGCAGACACACTTAGATTGGTGCTGTACTGACACTGCTCTTAAAGTAGTTGTATTTTATTCTGTCAAAAATAATCCTTGAAAAGTGACACACACACACACACACACCTGGTGACCAATGCTGAGATGATATCTGTGATAGTACTGTTGAGTTCATTGAGAAGCTCTTCGATGGGACCAGGGATGGGCAGCTGTTGTCTGAGGTGCTCTGCTCTCCGAATCTGCTGTCTGTTCTGCCAGATAGTTTCTGCCAGTTTCTCACACCTGACACAAACGCAGACATGTAAGAATTAGTATAAACTTTGCAAAATAATATCATGATTATACTGTACATTGCTTAAAGGAATGTGTACAGCAGACAGCCTCACTCACAACAGCAAAATTTATATAACACAGCCAGACTGAATAGAATGAAAAGCCTAAAAATGGGACACGTCAGTCCATGTCTGCCTATTTATCTCCTCCTTAGGAACCAATACACTTTGGAAATAAACACAGTGGTAATCAATTGCAAGCTCATAAACCTGTGACCCTTTGCTTTGCAAGGGAGTCGAGTGGCTGTGATCTTAGTGGGAGGTGGAAGACTGCTCACCAGGACTGCAGGATGTCCAGACCTCCCTCTGGTGGGCCCCCGTTGCCTGCCAGCTGTTGCCGTCTCTTCCACTGGATCAGCTCGTCATCCAGAATGATGGTCTGCTGCTTCCTCAACAGCTGCAGTGTTTTCTGGTGCTTATCTGCCAGGTCCTGCAAACAAACAAGTTGTTGTTGTTGTTGTAGCTGTAGTGTGTTGACAGGCAAATAAATAACAGCAAACATTCACATAAACACTAAGAAAGAAAACTTCACTCATACTGTTACATATATATGTGTATGATGAAAATGGTCTGTTTTTAATAACAAACCACCAACTCTAGGGTGAGAAGAATTATAGTGGCTTCATCTGAATGACTGGAAATGGATTCAAATACGTTAATGCTAAAAAGAATATTATATCATATTAATAAGAATTTTAGATTTTAGTGCATTTGCTGTAAGAGTGGTATTTATGTTTTTAATTTTAAAATTAAAAACATAAAACCTTACCACAAACAATAAGTAACAAGTGGTCATATTAGGAGGAGAATCTGAAAATGTGGTTGCGAGCGACACAACGTTAAATGTCTCACCAGTCTGTATTTCTGTAGTGTGTTAGCCTCTCTGGTCAGCCATGCCTCCACAGTGGCTCTCTTGCTGAGCAGAGCGGGCTCCCGGAGTTGTCGGTCAGCAGGGGGCAGCGTGGCCAGACTCGTCAGCTGAGCTGTGGAGGGGTCAGGTTGGTGTCATCCAGAGAGGTGGGAGGGGGGGGGGGTGCAGAGAGGAAAGAGAGGGGTTAACCTGTGCACCTACAGTGTACATTATCCCCCTGGAGTAATAATGACTATTTTTCTGTCAGTGAACTATTCAGTTAACATGTCAACACGATGCGGGTCCTCTGGCCAGACCTTGGATGCGGAGGCTCTCCTGGTACTGGATGATGAAATACTCCTGGTTGTGCTGAAGCTTGCGCAGATCGTTCTCAGTGTCCTGGGTCAACAGACGAAGCTCCTCAAAAGCTTGGTTGATCTGCTGGTATTTCTGAGACATGCTGTCCATCATCCCGCCCACTGGAGAGCTCGACTGTCAATTACAAAGTTTGATTGAGAGACAGGCGCAGCTGGAGAGACATGGGAAATTACGAAGGTTGGGTACAGGCACTGGTACGGTTGGTTTCCCAGTAGTATATTGTCTCTCACTTTATGATAGGTGTTAAAAGGAAATGACAGGCCACTAAGTTGAGAGCAGAGCGGCTGGGGAAATCCACGGTGAATGGAGGAGAGACACAAAACTAACTGCTCACGTTGCCTTGACTCCTTCATGTGTCAGTTTGGCTCTCTTTGACTGTGAGATCTCCCGTGACCACAAACAAAGTGGGAACATTGTCCATTACAAATAGACAAGGAAGAGAACACTCTTGCTTATCTTGCTCAGACAGACTACACGGTCAATTGAAGCTCTGAACGCGAGCACTATGGTGCCTAAAGGTTTAGACTGAACACGTGGAATCAATCAGTCCAAATCTGCGTTCCACTAATAGAAAAGGCATGCTATGACTGGAAATCAATTTACCCCAGGAGTTGCTGAGAGTTAGATGTTTTACGCACCGCTGGCTTTATGGTTTTATAACTCTGTGCTTGTTATAAACTGTGACATATTTGACTTCCATTTTTGGCTTCCCTCCATATTTCAACGGAGGTTCGTTTAAGGCCACCGCAGGCAACGCCTCAATCAGTCCCCATTATTTGATCGAGCCTCAGTCTGTGCAGGCTGTGTGTAGACTACGGGGCAAATAATGCATAGAGAAACCACAAGTGTCATTCTTTGCATTCTACTTACATTTGTAGCCTCTCTGACAAGCCGCTGCTCCGTGTAGAGGATGTGTTTGATGCATCGCACCAACTCCAGAGGACAGCGGTCATACGTGCTCTGGAAGACAAGGATAACATGTGCCGTGTTAAGGCCTGTTAGCCCCTGATGAGCAGAGTGGGCGCTACACACAGGGCACGCCAATTTAGTCGCATCAAGAAAGCTTGCTAGGATCTGGAGACGCCGCAGCAGACGCGCTAAAACTCAATAAATTAGTCTGATGAGTCCCATCTCTCAAGCCTGGCACACTTCATATGGAGACGTGACTTATTAACATTCACACATGTTGTCACAACCGGACCTGAGCAGTGCACGTGTTACAGAAATATTGTTTTTTAATTTGCTAATGAGCACCGTAACAAACAACAGTTTCGCTTTTAGTTATTAAAAATACTTTTTATATTGTTTAAAATTAAGCAAACAAAGTTAAACAAAAAACGGAAGATGTTTTATTTATCATACTCATAGAAAAAATGAACAAACAAACAAACAGAAAAGAACAGAAGCTTGATTTGGTACGACCAGCCCCTCGCTGTCTCTCTGCCTGTTTTCGGAAGGGGGAGAAGACAAACAGAAGAATGGATCTGTGAGCACGGAGCTCAGTCATAAATAGCAGTGCTGGCTGGCTACCAAGGCTCTGACTTGGACTGTCCGCTTGTTTTCCTCCCGGTGGATACGACCTGTTCTTAGAACATTTTCTGCACCAGGCGCTTTTTCTAAGACCTACAGGAAGAGAGGCATTTAAGCTGAACAGTTGCACGCACAGTTCCATGCTTTCCCACCACTTGCTAATTGATATAACTGTTTTGCCAGTGTACGCACATTAAGCTGCATGATCTAATATCTTCCATCTTTCCCCTGGAGTTGGCTTATTTCACTCATGATCTGAAAACTCTGTGAACGGCTGGGTGCAACCTTGGGTTTAAAATCTTAGGCATGCAGTCAAGAAGACCCACCTTGAGCTGACTGGCATAGTGTCCCAGTTTGATTTTGAGAAGAAATCCGTCCTCTCCAACCTGGTGCTCGGCCTTGTTCTGCAGCTCCTGTATCAGACTGTCTAGCAGGCGCTTGGCCTTGAACTCTTCCTGTGGGTTCTCCAGGTCTACGGCATCCCTAGCAGCACACATGTACACAGGACAAACACACAAGCAACACAGACACGCGTCAACACAAACACACGATTAATGAATGAACTCTGTGTTGAAGAGAACAAACAGAAAAAAAGGGGCCACATATACTCTCCTGGACAAACACGGCGCAAAGCAAACATTTGCTCAGGTTACATGTGGATGTAACTTTACACGCGTGCTCGTTCCATTTGCTGAAAAACTCACCAGAGCTGACCTTCTATCCAGTGGGACAGATAATGTCGCACCTCAATGGGGAAGTGCTGCCCGTACAACGACTGCATTTGGTGTAGAGCATCTCCTTGGAGCTGCTGAGCCTGGATCCACACTGCCATCTTTAACACCCTGGAGAATGAGAGGGAATTGGTTATGATGCAGAGAAAAGACTACACGGGGTCATGAGAAAAAGAGATAACAGAGAGTCACACAACATTAAGTTTCACTTTTACAGCGCCCTAAACACCACATCTCACCAGCAATTGTCCATTTAAGCCACAGGTGCTCTACACGCTCCACATGTTGAAACGAACACTGCATAATTCGTGTATATTTCTAGCATTTCCAAATATTAAACCAAAGGAGGAATTATTTAGCGAGTTTGTTACCCACACTACTAGCGTGGGTAGTAGCACAGTGGTTTCCAAAGCTGAGAAGACCATAGTTAGCTATATAAAATCATTTGTGGGTACAGGTTATGTTAGTAACTTTGCAACTTTGTGTTGATTTTTATTAGACTGGAGTAACTTTACACTCCAGACCCCTTCACATTTTTTTAACAAGATTACCAGAATATTGTCACTTAAACAAGCTGATTTGGATGCAAGCGAGAAACTACTGTAAATGAAACCGTAGTTTAAAACTATTATTCAGATATTTCTTCATTATACAAGGAAAATCACTAGTATAGTATCACCAGTAACTGAAACTAACTCCCTGACATACTACAAGTGCACTGAGAAAATAAACCTACTAGCATACGGATCCTTCTGGTTTCCACCTATGTCTGCAGCTCGGAGCCATAGAGGTTGAAGAACCTAAACAGGTTCCTCTGTGGAGTCAACAGCTCCATGCTCCTACTCTGTCTTGGTTCAGAGGACTTGTGTCGGGTCACTGCTACTTGTTTCCAGTCAACACACCCACTCATTATTCTCAAAAGTGGCACAGTCACTGTCAGTAAAAGACTGAGCGATATGAGTACGCGGGAAGTTTGTGGTGTACATATATGTGTGTGCGTGTGTGTGTATTCGTAGTTGCTTGTGGTGTCCATGGTTCTGCTTGACATTGTGTGCATCATTTATGTGTCAGTGCATATGTAATTGACACAAACACACCATCTCATGACATCACATACAGAGTCTACTGTATATTTTTGTATTGATCATTCTCTGACTCATTTCCCTAATCGTACCTCTAGTTTACAACACTCACGATACTTACAAATGGTTACACATGCTGCTGGGAGCACATGCTGAGGGGTTTCCTTTGTTTTTTTTTCTATTCTACACTTGTATTTCCTCTTTAAAAACATAACTAGTCAGTCCCTTTACGGTAGTTTGGGAATATGCACATCGTCGGTTGCATGAAACGAAACTGTTTCAAACTGAAAAGGAACCTATGACTTGCATAAAAAAACATTCAGTCATCTATCTTAGGATGCTAAGAGTAAGCCAGATAATAAATCAATTTCACAAAAACACAAGAACTTTATCGCACGCTTTTCTTCTAATCTTATCACTTCCTAAATTGTATTGAGAAGTGAAGATGCTGTGTGTACGCTGTGTGTACCGGTATCCGTACATGTCCACCATACCATGCTGTAAAAGTATTGAACCTCTTCCTGTTTTGTTTGTTTGTTTGTTTGTTTGTTTTGCACATTTGTCTCACAAGTGATTCAGATCATCAAACAAATATTAAGAGTAAACACAAAATGCAATTTATTAAAGGTAGGGTTAATTAACTTAAGGAAAAAATATGTAAAACAACATTTTCTATCATTTAAAAATATGCAAAAAAAAAAATCTGTAAGAGATCAAATCGGTTTTCACAGCACTGTACATGTGTCTAGGTGGGACAAACTCAAAAAGATAATTCTACCCCTATGCTATTTGCATCTGTTGACACTAATCCTGTCATCCCATGCTAATGCTCCTGTAGTGATAATACTTGCCATGAACTTCAGCCTTTGACCTCCCAGCTTATTCTTATCCACTGGAGGCTTCAGACCAGGGCACAGACTTCAGGAATACACATTCACACAGCTACAGATCTAAACTGTTTTTTTTTTTTTACAGAGCACAAGCTTTGACCGATAAATCCTGACAGATGGCTTCATTCCACTGCGTGCTGAAATCACACCGACCACAGCTGACAGGCGATTTTAAGGGAACCGGCACAGCAAACTGAACTTTGAACTGATCAAATAAAATGCACAAACATCTTGATTCACGATATAATAAAGAATATAAATACAAACTTACAGCAACAGCGTCATAAAAGTGCCACACAATAACTTCAGAGATCTGAAGCTAAACATTGTTTTAATATATAGTCAACAGTGATGGAGGTGTTCATCACTTTTATCGCGTCGACCTTGTCCTGGATGACGAAGCCAGTAGTAAATAATGCAATTACACCGCTAACTTGGTTTTCTAGCTGGTTGGTGACATTTCTGTTACATGAAACGATAATAAAAATGATAAAAACGTATTTCTGCTCTATTCTGACGATGCAGCTTGTTTCCAGCTTGAGTGTACGAACACCAAGTGCAGGCACTAAATGACGTATACGACAGGCAATGTTTTCTAAAGTGCTTTTCAAATGAGGAGCCTGTGCATGTTTTATCTGTGAGGGCATCAGCAGCAAGCATCAGCAATCAAACTATCAGCTGATTGGAGTAGGAACCGAACAGGAAGAGCATGAAACCTTTTCTATCATTTCTTTCTGTGACACCCATTGTGGGTCTTTCTGTATCATTCTGTATTACTCAGACATAAAAAGCGGTACATAGAGCGTGCTGTGTGCTAGAACTTCAACAAACGGCGTTGGTTGAAAGCCAAAAGTCAACGGGACACATGGTGTTTACTGGTCTGTCAGCTCTTTAAGGTGCACGCTCCAGGCACTGTTTGCCCACCATTAGCGTCTCCGTTCTCACCTCTGACTTGCTTGAATGAATGACTTGCTTCCCAGCAGCTGTTTCACTTCGCCTAACCACAACATCCCTCCTGTAACAGCGCGAAAGCTAAAAAGTCCTCCGTTTCCCCTCGTTACTAGAAACTTGCTGTAACGCGCCACCTATTTTGTCACTAATTGAAGATTTAAAAAAAAGAAGATTCGCCTTACCTCTTTCCTTCAGCTCTGCGTTACAACGTAACAGCAGGAAACTCTAAAGAGGAGAACCACAACCTGAGACAGACACAGAAAGAGAGGGCATCAGAGAGAAAGAAAGAGATAGCGAGCAAGAGAGAAAGCAAAAGGAGGAAGTGAGTCAACCTTGGGTGCTTCTGAGGAAGCTTTTTTTTTTAACAAGGACTGGAGCTTTAACATAAAGCACGAGGTTGACAGAGGGTTGAGAGGGTGAAAGGGAAAGTCCACTGAACAGATTTCTTTTTATTCCAATTTTCTTTAATTATGACGTGATTATGAAAATTACGATTTTAACCACGGCTGAGAAGTAGACAGGCAAATGCCCCTCATACTATGTATAGATATACTGTATATTGCATGTAATTGCAGATATATAGCTGCTGCAAATAAAATACATTTGCTGGCAAACAACTTAGATCACAAAGATGTATTTAAAAAAATATTTTAAATGTTTACACGTAAACAGGCAAACTGCCTTGAACAACTTAAACCCCTTTTCAGTCAATTATTTAGTATAATTTTGCCCACATTTGATTGGTTAAAATAAATAAATGCATAATTTTCTCAGCCTTTAAGTTTAAGCTTCCTGTCCTCACTAATTTCTCATCCAAATCACAGATAGTTTAAAATGCTCAGACCTATGGATTGAACAACAGGACAACCAAAAAACATTCCCTGAGTCTGCTAAACTCCTGACCAAATGGTGGTGATGTTTTATTGTTTTCCAACAATAGAGGAGGAGCGACGAATATATCTCATTTTTACAAAAACAATTCAGGAATGTTATTGTGAATTTCACACAAAAAGAACTTTAGATTTTCTCTGCTCTCCCGCTTTCTGACAGAGTTGACGTTCATCTGTTAACTGTGTCATTTACAACAAGTATTTTAAAATTGAAGAGTATTATTATTATTTTAATGACACTGTCTCGAAGATTCTCAATCATCCAGGTGACAGTGTCTCCCTGGAGTGGACCTATTTTCAGCCGTGGAACTATATGGAACTAATTAAATGTTTATTTGCATAAATCAACATTTTCACGTAACATAACACCGTACTAATAGAGCATATGATCTAGAGGGAATTCTTTTTTTGTCAATCTTAGAATTAATGTTGAAAAACTAGTCAGTGGAATAAAAAGAATTTCCGAGTGGAAGACACACTTTCTAATGACAAGCAAATGTTGAACTTGTTATACAAAAATTTTCTGTTCTGCAGCACTGCTTTTGTTTAAGGGGACAGAGATTTAGGTTCGATTAAGAGGCTGTAAAGTGTCAGGCCAGTTGCGCTGGGTTTTGAGCTACAGCCTGACAGTAGGCCACGTTCGTTGTCCTGAACCTCAGACAGCCAACGACTCTCAAGTTTGGCTTATTATGGCGGAGACAGCTCCTATTCCTGGCTGGATTCAGAAGAGCCAGAACATCGGGAGCACACATGCTGGCAGAAGTAGCCAGACAAATATGTGAGTAACTTTATTTTACTGTCTGCATCTGTCTTCCTTAGCCCCACCCCCCTCTTCCAGTTATAAGTGCTACTCTCAGCACTGAGACTATAATCTACAGTCCTGTGTGCATGGCATTGCATAAAGAAAAGGTAGCCGTCATGTTATGTGACTGCACCTATGACCTTTTGAGCAGACTTAATGTCCCTCTGTGCATCCCTCCACCTACTCGAGCCCACATCATCCCACGTCTTAGTTCAAACGAAAATACTGGCCCAAAGGTGTCGTCGCTTCAATTCAGCTAAACAAACAGAGGAAAATAGAATCCAAAGCTTTTGAGCGCTGTGAGAAAAGCCACTTTGATATCTCTCCATGACCACTCATTAATAAGTTGTATATTTATACCAACAATACCAGCAGATTAACTGAAGTCACAATACGCACTGCTGAATACTGCTCATTGGCAAAAGAGTCAGAAGTGCAAAACCATACTCATTTGAGAGCTCTGCAAAAGCTATTGTCATTGATGTTTACGGCACTTTGATACGGGCTCCATATTAATGCTCTCTAATGTGTTTCTTTTCTAATAACAGAAACTACAGCTGTTTGCACAGCTTTCAAGAAACAGGGTAATGCTAGAGGAAAAGTCCACTGACTCCACACAGGAGGTTATTATCTCAGCTGAACAACCCACATATCTTCACATAGTCTCAGAAGACAAGGAGAGGCAACATAATAGTGTAATATAACGCAATTAAAAGCTGTAATAAACACAGCGCTTGTGAAGTTTCATTGTGTCAGAGAGCCGTGTCATATGTTGCGTGGTGCTATATTTGGATTGCAACACATTGTCAGGTGTTTCTGGTATTTTGTCCACTCCCATAAAAGACTCCTTTACGAGCATATGTGCACACATGCTCACACACACACACACTTGACTTTCACCTTGGCTCATCACCATCGCTCACCGTTCTTTTCTTTCTCTTTACTGCCTTTCTCCTCCAGAAGTGGAAGAACCTCAGCTCCATCTCCAAAGCTGTTCTCACACTCACACATGCTTTTTGTGCTCCAGTCTGGATTTACTGCACACTGCACTGCCAATAGACTTTCTTCTGTTTCTCTCTCCTATTCTCTCTCTCTCCTGCGCTCTCAGACACACGCAAGCACAAAAATGCTGCGTCAAAACCGATTCAACACCATGGTAACGTCAGACACTCGTTTCACTTCGCTGATGAATTGCCAGTTAAACAAATGAATCCACATTGGAACCAAGGGTTTGATTCCCCTCTCCAGACAGACGACATCAGGTTAAAGCAAATCAGGTTCATTCCTTGTTCCTTGGAAGATAACAGAAACAGTTATGCTGGTTTTCAATTTCATACTCTGTGCAGAACTGTGGCATATTTACGAGTTAAAAACAGCTGGATAAAAAAACGGAATGGGTTCCAGTTGGTATTACGCAACTGCTAAACACAAACAAATCAAAACCTAAAACAGTTGTAGAGGTTTTCACACCCACCCAGAGAGGCTGACATAAAAAATATGATGTAGTATTTATTCTGATGATAAGCATATATGAACAGTACGATTGAAAGTTCACAGGAAGAAATAAACATTAAGACTAAGGGTAGCTAAAATAAAGGAAAAAGAAATTTTGACAAGAAGGGAGATATAAATTAATTTAACGAGGTGAGCTAGAGAAATTAGCCACTAATGCTTCAAATCACTACCAAAATTATTACAGCTGTTATTATACGTAATTGGCCCCAAAATCAGTATTTGCCTGGACAAAATTAGAAAATTTAAAAAGTGACAAAGATGACTAAATATGGCCTGCAAAATATTTTTGTTTCTTTGTGTGATTCTGATTTACATTATCTGGCAAAACAGGACACGTGCACGTATCATCTGTGACATCTTCTGCTCATACTCATCAATTCCTGCAGTGGCAAAACAGAAGGGAGGCTTCTCTATGAGTCAGTCTGCACTTCATGGAAATAAAGAGAAAGTCCTCTTACTCAACATCAGGAGAAGTCAACACATTTTTTGCCAAGCCCTCACAGAGCTGTCCTGCCAAAGATTATTCATGACACTTTGAGCTTCAAAACAAGGGAAAGTTAGGAGTGTGTGCGCGGAACAAACTCTCTGAGTAAGACACCGTCTCTACAGACTGACATGTTCCAGGGAACTTCACCTGTGAGCCAGTGATTCTTTTCTTACAACATAAGAAAATCCAGGCAAAAGGAACAATCCCACAACCATTCTAGTGCTGGCGGTAAACTATAATAAACATCTTTGTTGTCTTCAGCTTGCAACAATCACAGCGCTGTACTAGCAGCATGTGACGATGGGACCAGCTGAGCCTTTTCTTTTTTTTTTTTTCACTCCCCGGGGTCTCACAATATGCAAGCGCGTTCATTCACTGACTCTTCTCCCAACAGACACGAACAAAGTGGAATTAAACACGAGATCACCCACTCTTTCCTCTGAGGAGAAACTGCCATTCATCAACGTAAGCACTTCCTGTTAGGAAACTGAAGTGCCACCCACCATTCAAAGCAGACTTACCACTCTGCTTTACACCAAAGCTGTGTGAACAGCACACACACACAACACACGCAACACACCAGAGGATGTGTTACACACATGTACATTTAGTTTCATTATGTTGGGCTCGTTTTTTTGTTAAAAATAAACCTTTTGAAATGACAGCATACACATACAGTGTATTTGAAGACAGTGATTTGTGAATAAGAACCAGCATTACTACATTGGTTAGAAATATAATAATTATTACACTTTTAGTAACTTTGGAAAACCTAAATGTAATCTAAAATGAACAAAGAATTATATATAATTAAATAAATAATATTTAATATTTTCCTTACTTACTGCTATTAGCTAGATTTCTGTTATTTTCACGGTTTTTAACTTGAGCAGAACGTACAAGAGCAAAGTTATTGGTGTTCTCAGTGTTGGCTGCTTTCAGTTCTTTGCGTCGTATGAGGAAGTGATTCCTGGTCAGGCTTCTATAGAGGCTGCTAATCTCTGTGGAATTTGCGTAATTACATAAAGGTTAAATGCACATTTTTATAGATTTTTTTTTTTTTTTTAATGGTCAAAGCTCAATAAATAACTTTTTTACCTTCATTCACAACTTTGTCCTGAGATTTTCAAAGCAGCAGCACACAACCAGCTTGAAATATTTATAATATTGTACAATGTGCCATGTTTATCTTCATGAGTATTATTTAACATAATCAGAGTTTATACAACACGTGTTTCTACCTATCAAGGTGCAGGCATTCAAAAAGTGCACGCGTAACGCTCTGTGTTCGTGGAAATAAACTTCTATGATTGTCTGGTTTAGGTAGTTTCAACAGTCATCCAAAACAAACAATGTCTGGTATCTACTGCTAAACATAGACGACGATAAAGGCATTTTGCTAATTATGACATGACTTGTCTAGGTGAATAAAACAGGACTAAAATAAACCACTGACTCCACTGTCTGCTCTCTTCCTTGTCTCTCAGCTCCACGCCCTTCTGTCCTTCTCCCTCTGTCGCTCCTTCAGTCCAGCTGCTCCATGACAGAGGCTATGCGTTAACACACCCACGCTGAGCCAGCATTTATAAATAACATCTCAGCGTATAACTGCAGGGTGTAAAATTGAGCCCATGATTTACTTTCAGTAGTTCCATACAAACTACAGTCTATTTAATAATATTCTAATAAAAACAAAGCATAGTTAAAAGCTGATTCACTGTGTCGTCTAAAGGTACGAAACCAGACCTGGAAATAAGGGAAACCACCTCAAATAGGCTCCAGTACCCCTTAAAGTCATTCACACTACATTTCCCCTTAATGTTCACTCACATAACTCTCTGACTTTTACTAATGACGTCTTATACAGACTTTGCATCCTTTAACACCTTTTTGGAAGGAGTGTATTTGTGGGCTGGACCCTGAGTGGTTGATGGTGGATTTTTCATGCTGACTGACACTAAAATCACCGTCACAAATCGTCCAGGGGTTCTGCTCGATCCCAACTTTAACCTGGCAGTTCACACGAGTTCAATTTGGAAAGGCAGATGAGTTTTTTTTTTCAAATGATATAATATTATAGTAGATTTACAGGAAAATGCTAATACGGGAAGACAGCGAGGAAAATGGGGAAGTCAGCTGTCCAGTCTCCCGGCCAAAACAGGAGACTGGACAGCTATGTACAAAACACGCATAAATGAAAAAAATAGTAGGACCAATAATGAAAAGATGGGCGAGGGTGGTGGGGTTAAGGTCCAGCCAGCCAAGCAAACCTTAAAATTGAGAGCAGAACAGCAGTCACATGGTACCGGCCAGGCCAAACATCCTCATTACATCACAGTACAGATTTGGCAACTACTGCCCCTCCTGCACGCAAACACTACAGTTTGGCCAAAGTACAATCTTGTCAACTCATCAACTTTTCAGCACAGTCAAATCAGTACAATCACTGTCGTGAATCATCTCCAGACTATCACATGTGTAACACATGGCCGACATTCAGAAATCTTGTTCACAGACGTATCGGGTGGATATGCTTCCGCCCCCCAGCCTCATCTGTGGTCACGGCGAACGTGCTGGTGCGGAGAAGCGGGTGAAAAAGGTTTTAAACACGCATGACGCTGAGGACGATAACAAACAAACGTGACAGCTGATTCACGTTGAATAAACAAAATCTAAAAACGACAGATAGGAAACTTGTTGTCACAGAAAAGCACATGAGAAGCTGCTGAGCCAGGAGCTCAAAGCAAGGGACCGACAGCTACAAGAAGGCCTTTCTGCCGCCCAATGCGCCCCGAGGTCCTGTTGCTTTACTCTAACACGCATCCTATAATGCTGTCAACATGGGGAAAATCACTCATTAGCTTAGCAATGTGAGCGCACACGCACGTGTTCAAGCGTGCAGGTGGTGACATAGGTCTCCATCTATTGTATCACATTTGAATGTGGAAAAACTTTAATTAAATATGATTAACAAGACCGAATTAGCACTAAAAGGGAACACAATTGATGATGTGTTGAGTAAATCACATTATGAGCTGAACATCGCTGCCCTTTAGGGCTTTCCTTTCATCTACAGTGTCAGCTCCTGTTCTTTTCCCCATGCAACATGCCACATAGAGATCCTTTAGAGGTGTGTGTGTGTGTGCGTGTGTGTGTGTGTGTGTGTGTGTGTGTGTGTGTGTGTGTGCGTGTGTGTGTGTGTGCGTGTGTGTGTGTGGTCATTCAGTTACAGTTTGTAAGATAACCGAGTTATTCAATTTTCAAATTTCTCCGCTCTTAAAGGAGATACATGCTAAACATGTGATGCAGTTTATGAGTAAGATGATTCTTTACAGGAATAGTCCAACCAATAACAGTTCAACATTGCTGTAGAACAAATACTGTATTCACATGCAGTAATCTGTCATTTGGGAATCATAAGGTAAATGTTTATGAATTTAACGATGGATGAGTTGAGAATAGGGATCTTTTCCACTTAAGACACATGTTGAAGCCAAGCAGACAGATGCTTGACCTGGACAGCTTGGAAGTAGTTTTATCATTTTATTGTTTAATTGTGAACATGCTGTATGGCTGTTATGTTAACAGAAAACATCAGGTTGCAATTAATTCCCCAACTTAGACATATTTTCCATTGCAGTTTATTTATATAGAAATAAGTAAATAATTCATATAATTTGGATTAAATTTTTAAATAAGTATCAGGAGACTGTGTTGCCTTATCAGAACCCATCAAAAGCAGAGGAATGTACTGAAGGTAATGTGTCTCCTTGCTACAAGTATGAACTGCACCTGAAGTTCGAAAAGTCCAACAAAAAACTTTATACTTTAGAAGAATCAATCTACCAAATCCGCTTCTAGGACTACACTGTTCTGTTATAATGTGCAACACTACTTTTAGGTTGGAAATTAACTTTGTGTCGTTCACTGCAGTCGTTTTCAGTGCATTATCAGTTTATTGTTGAACAAGACATTTTAGGCAAACTATTAAATATTAAATGACTACTTCAATATAAAAGTTTTGTCATTTATAAGCTGAATAATAATAAGTTTTTCTGGACATTTCTAGTACAAATGTTTGGCTTTGAGGCAAACACAAAAGAAACTAATCAAGGTTGAATAAAAAGCACTGGCAGTGGTTGACAAATAAATAGGAGCATATTTAAAGCAAAACAGGACATCTGCCTGCAGGCATGGTATAATTTGTTGAAGTGCATTGTCCTATTGGTAATGATGGCTGAATGCCAAACAGCGACATTTTATAAGAATTCGTGGCACAGGGCCAGAGGGGCGAAGGTAAAACTGGACACAGAGCTGTGGGTCAGTCTGACGCAGCACAGAACCCTGTTCCTTAGAAGGCAGTGATAAGGGTTATTAACCACTGACAACCTGAAATGAGCCATATTAAAATACTAAAACACTCATACAAACTCAGTAGTATTTATTGATCTGTTGACGCTTTGAATATGTCAGCATCTTTTTGAATTCAGGATCATAAAGAACCAAACAGTTATCTTAAGAACAAGCACTGACTGACTCATGGACCAGACTGTGCAGCATACGTCCGTCAGTTCGACGAAACAGATGGCACAACAGCCACCGTTACCGTCACTGCTATTAGTTAGATGTCCAAACACAAGCAGTTCAACACAAAGGGGCTGAATTGTAGCCTTTTGTATTGTGCTGTTAGACATACAGACACTTCAGAGTGACAGTCCAAATGCATTGTGGAAAGGGATAAGAGTAGCCTACGCATGCCCGCGGGTTGCCCTGCAGCCCACAGCGCTGCAGTGTCTGCTGGCTGTGATGATGAATGATGACAAAAAAAGAAAAGAAAGGGGAATTGTAAGCACTATATGGCCCCTTTCACAGAGGTGATGGGGGTGGGTGTGTGTGTGTGTGTGTGTGTGTGTGTAGGTTGTTGTGTTGGTACAGACACTTTCTCACACATCACCTAAACTTCCTTTCTTCACTGTAGACAGTATAGCAACTTTAAAGGGACAGTTTGCATTTGATTTTAGTGGAAGTGTCACTGAGGCATTTGAAGAAGAAAATCATCTACAACGCCTTTGGCACACGTGGTACTGTATGGGTTTTGAAATCTGACAGCGTTACCACACCCCCGCTGCCACCCTTACAACATTGAGACACTATGTCTCCATTGTTTGAGAGACGTGAACGGGAAGCGTGTTGTTTGATTTTTAGCCTGTATTTGTTTGCTTAATTATTGCAGTGTATGGCTGCACCAAAGGCGATTACTGGATTATTTTGATGCTGAAAGAAACTTGTGTTCTCTAAGCAGATTCACACAGAATTATTCACTATAGACATCAGAGGAAGTTGCACTTAATCTCAAGATGTGTATCATGCCCGTGCACTGTAAACAGGAGTACAAATTATAAGCTTCAGCTCCAACTGGTGAGTGGGACAAATCAGTGGGTTTCACAGCTTAAAGTGACAGGTGCTGGCAAATAGAGCAGGGAGGAAGAGACATAAAGATACAACCTTACAACCAAGTAAGTGAGGACACAAGAAGGTAACAAGATAGCTGTCATGGTAATATTAAAAAAAAAATTTCTTCTGAAAAGTTTAGACTTTTTCTAAACTGCAATAACCTAATATGTGTGATTTGGAAATTCACATGACCTTTTATTTAACTGGACAGAACTTGAATTTGACCAGTGTTATTGTTCTTTATTAGATTTTGTAAACAGAAGCAGTTTCAGAGTTTGCTTAAAAAATGGGACAAGGGCCTCTTTACCACAGTATTGCATCATATTTTCTCCTTAATACACGTTTTAATCATTTTGGAACTGCCGACACTAATTGTAGCAGTTTTGCAAGTGGAATATTTGTCCATTCTTGCTCAACAGTCCCTAGTCTACATTGTCTGATCTTCCTCTTCGTGTGTGCTGTACTTTTTCAATAGGACACAGATGTGGACTGCAGGCAGGCAAGTCAAGAACACACACCCTGGTCCACATGGCGACACTTGCTGTAGTGGGTCTAGAATGAGACCTTATTCTGGTGAAATATCCAATGACTTGCCACGAAAAGATGTTGCCATCATAATTCTGTCTACAATACCAACACACACAGTATGCAAGTCAGAAATTAGAAGAACTCTGCAACACCACTCGGCAAATGGAAACATTTGTTATGCTTTTCATTCATCAGGGTAGTTTAGAGGATGTGTATTTATTTATCTTTGACTTGATAAAAAACAAATGATACTGATGTGATCATCCAGTGGTGACTACACAACGCCTCCAAAGGCCATTTGACTAGTGTGGATGGTTTCCTGAAAACAGGCTTACACATGGACGCCTCTGACCATAAACCAGATATATTTACATAAAACAACTCAGTTGGTCAGCGGGAACACTGAAAGTATTGTCCTTGTACGCTGCTCATAAAAATGAAAAGAACATTAAAGGATCTGGGGCCCTCTGGCCACCCTCTTGAAGTGTGTTTTTTTAATGATTTGGTCAGAGACATTCATGCCAGTGGCTGGCTGGAGGTCACATTGTAGGGCTCTGGCAGTACCCATCCTTGCCCTAAGGAGCATATACTGGTCACGCCGAGGGGTTAGGAACCTCCAACGGCCCTGTCCACCTCTCCTAGAGTTACTGCCCGTCTCCTGGAATCTTCACCATGCACCACCAAAGTTCTTCTCACAGACAGGAGACTAACAGACTGAGGAACTTTCACTTCCTGGCCCATTAACTTAATTTCAACTAGTAGAGATAGTAGATCAATCATTGATTGGTTTTTAATGTTGGACAGTTTCTGTATAAACAATTTATTCTTATGTAACTTTCTATCTCTCTCTCTCTCTCTCTCTCTCTCTCTACATATACTGTATGTATATGAAGTTGAACTATAGTAAAGTAAATAAACAAAATTGGAATATCCTGCTGTGTCAGTGTCCTCTCTGCGCTGTGTGCACTGTGTCTATGTTTAGCTCTTACCCAGTGCTTGATGAAACGCCAGACCAGCAATCTATTATTTCTGTATTAACGGCTGGAGCTGGGAGTGAGCAGAGCAGCCTGCAGGATGAATGATGCAGCAGCAGTCAGTATGAAGTGGGATCAATCAGAGAGCCATAATATACTGCAGGTGACATTATCCTGTTGGACTCAACTATCCAGTCTGGAAAGTAATGATGCGTGTCACTGGCCTGCTGCACAGAGACAGGGGGTGTATAAATGCCTGGGATCTGATTCTGCTACATGGAGAATATCATGAATTTCAGCACACGGTTATCATTTTGTGTAACTTCATGCAGAAGTACATTTAGCGAAACATGTTTTGACAGCAGAGAAGCCTTACTTCACTCGTGATGACATGTGGCAATGGTGGCATTTTGCAACCTCAAGAGCAGCAGACTATTTAAAGGAGTTGGCCGAGTAGAGAAAAGCTGCAATATCTTTTCATTGTGTTGCGATCACTGGTCACCAAGTGATGTTTTCAAGTCAACAGTGAGTACAGAGAAACTGAAAATGTCATCATTCATTTCTGAAAACTTGCATGCTCTTACAAATGCAGCATTGTGTCCAAATTCTCAGGAACTATTTTGAAACAATTGCCAGTGGCTCGTTTTGAGTTTTTTGTCACAAATCACAGCGTGGCTACATATACACACCATGTAGTGTCACTCAGTGCTTCACATGGAGGAGATGAATGTCTCTTGCAACCTCTATCGCTGTGTGTACTCACTGAATCCCCGGCAGTGTGACCTCATTATGCTCAGCTGGCCTGCTAGCCTATGAACCCCCTGCCCCAGACCCCTTCCAGCCAGAGCTCAACCAGCCAATGATCTGCTTTGTTTCCCCGGCTCGCACTCAAACCAACCATCTGGACAGATGCCTAAGAGCAAGTCAGGGCATTTCCCTATGTCAAACTAAAAGTGTGCAGTTCTAAAACACTTATAAATGTTAGAAAGAAGTGCAGCACAGTCATATGATGCCGAGTGCAGTTGTTGTGCTGAGGCTACATAAATTGCACCAAATACTACAGAAACTGCTCTAAAGCAGAAAACATTTTTCACACTTCTATATCACAATGACAGTCGGCTACAAGGAATGCAGCAATGCAGACACAATCTAGCGGCTATTGAGTTGCCACATCTTTCTCCGCAGCTTTCATGCTATAATTAACACAAAAGTCAGCAAAGATAATTTGCTGCAAACATTTCCAATCCAGTTCCATGTTACGGTTTATACAAGCAACTACAAAAGACGTTACATTTACAATATTAAAATTGTACTTCCACAAATCTGTTTTATTCTGTCATTTATTTTCTTAACCACTCGTCTTCGTAAGAGCCTACCCCAGCTTTCATTGGCTGACAGGCGGGCTACACCCTGGACAGCGCTCCAATCAAGTTCAATATTATTATATTGGATTTTCTTTAGTTATAGGTTGTTTTTTTTTTTAAAAAAACCTTTAATAACATTGTATTAGTGTCAATTCATTGCTTTACTACTCCCATTAACAATGTATGTATGAGTGCACCAAAACTCATTTTAAATCAATCACCTCCCAGAAACTGTAAGACCAGAATAATACATACACAAATACAGTGACAAATCATGCTCAACCTTTTTAACAGCAGTTACTGTATTTGCCTTATCGTTGTCTGTCTTGTATAAAACAGTCACAACTCATTGAACTTCCCTTTTCTTTTATAGATGTTGAATTTAAGTTCGTACAGTGCTCTGAAAAAGAATTTGTCTCCTTCCTGATTTTTTTTATTTTTGCACATTTGTCACAGTTAAATTGTGCAGGTCAAACAAATTTCTGTGTAACACAAAGATATGGTTTTATTTAGGAAAGGAGTTGTCTGATTATCTGATTCATTTAAGGGTGACAAATATGCAAAAACAATCAGACGTCAGACAGACATCTGAATTTTTGTAAGCAGGAAGATTAGAGTATGAGTCTGTTTACATTTGCTAATGTGTAGATGTGAGCATCCATGTGTGTTGGTGTCAAATACAGAGAACCAGTGGGTGACATTATATAATCTGAGGCCCAGAGGGAGCGTTAAATGTGGACACGGCCTGCAGCTCAAGTTCAGCAGCAGGAACGCCAGCTTGTTGGAGTAAAGCCACTTTTGGATTTGAACCCCGAAGACAGAAAACAACTGAGCAGATACAGACAGCAGGGACCAGCTAGCAAGTCGTGACAGTCCAGCAGACTGTTCTAATGAAGCATCAGTCCAGTGTCCTGTTAGTTTACGGTAAGGAATGACCAGTCAGCCTCTTTGTGGGCACTGGACCATGGTCATGACTTTACGCAATGTAGCTAATTTAGCTCGTTTGCCTCTGGATTTTAGACCCCTTTAAATTGAGCAGTAACAGCTCTGGTAACCTTTTGGCCAGACATTATGGACTTTCTATGAGACGAGCTAATTAATATTCCGTCCGGTGACTGTCGCATCTTCACTTCCCCATTGTTTGTTCCTGTAAACTTCCCCTTTTACATAGTTTTGACCTTTGTTTTTGGTAAATTTGTTAAATCTCACCATTCTATACAGGTTTAAATCTAGTTTAGCATAAGTTAATTACTCTTGATACTTCAGTCTGTACAACAATGTCCATTTTAAAGATTTTAAGATTATTTATGTAAAGGTGGCTTAACACACAGCAAACAAAGGCCTTTGTCTTTGTTTTTCTGGTGCAGGGTTTTATTAATCCCGAGCACAATTAAACATCAAACGCAATCGTGCTCTGTGTGCCTTCGAATCGTCCTTGCTAGAGCTGAAGCTGACAGACTGATCAAAGACAAAGCAAGTGATGGATCCAGTTACAAGAAGGTTTATCAGATCTTTATGATAATAAGTCAAATTTAAGGTTGTCGTGGTGACACTTGCTATTAACATGTGTAAGTTGTGGCGATGGTGGCATTGGGATGGCAGCGGTGGTCATGGGCGTTGTCCCAGTTCCATTGATGGTCGACCTTTATGTCACGTTTCAGCTTTGGTTTCAGAAGCATTACACCCTTACTACCCGAGGATACATTCTGTGCTGATTTAAGAAATACACATTTTAAAATTTGAATTAATCTGTGCTGAGGCACAGCGCGCACTTTCCTTCAAATGTGGCTGTGTACAAATAGGAATAAATGCAATTTGTTTCTGCAACAAATCTCATCATAGCTAAACTTGATCAAACATCTGTTCTGCTTCATATGGTTATGCTCAGAGACTCAACGAATGCTTTCTAATATGTCGGCTTCAAGATAATGTCCTGTCACACACATCCTTCAATTAAAAAGTGGGTTACTGACAAAACATCTTCTGGTTTTGAGTGTATAACCAACACAGAAGCTCTTCCAATTGAATAAAAAACATCTGAGATGATAACATGCAGGGAGCTTTAGGTTCACGGATAAGAAAGAAAAAAACATTCCAAAATAATCACAGAAAAAGAGGCTTAACCCACATCCAGCATGAATTGAAAACAAAGAACATGCAACAGATCGAGACAAATAAGTTCACTAGTCCATGCATTAGCTGAGGGCTTGTTGGATAACTGTCATAATGCCCTTTCCCCTTCTCTTCTTAACATAGCACATGCAGTTGAACCTCTAATCTTTTAACACAGAAATTTGGTAAGATGATGGTTTTAAAACCCAACTGCTGTGTCATTTCCACACTTGTAAAGCATGAGTCTTCTCAGCTATGTGAAAACAAAGATCTATTAGATTTCATCATTATCAGGTTTTTTTCCATTTCAGTGAAAGAGGAATACTTTAAAGAAATCGATAAAACGGTTTTACATGTAAGAATTCGTACAATAATTGGACCAATAAGAGAGAGAGTTTTGTATAATCTTTGTCTGTCTCTGCCTCATTCTGCACATACCCTAGTTTACTTTGGATTGCTGTACACTGTCGCTGACATGTAGTGTATTTGAATCAAACCTGCTGTCCACATACACAACCCATTCCTTTATATCAGTTAACCTTTATCCACACTGGTTAGACCTTGACCAAGAGAAATGACCATTTCTTGTAAATCACTTAATCACCAGAAAAACATGTTTTTCATCAAGTCTCCTAGTTTAGCACTTCTGCTGCAAGCTACAATTTGCCTAGGATCCGATGACCAGGCAACATATGATGATGATGAAATATGATTAAATGATGAACAAACATTAAAAACATAATCAGCAGTGAAGTATGGTGAAGAGAGCCTCTTCATGTGGGACTGCTTTCCTGTCTTTGGAAATTGTATTCTCCAGTTCATAATGGTAACCTACAGATTACGTTGGCTGTCCACAAGTTGAAGCACATAACTTTGGTGACAATGACCATAAACACTGAAGTAAACCTACTACAGAATGACTTTAGACACTAAGGATCTGCATTTCGGACTGAGCCAGTCAGAGCCCAGAGCACTGAAGCAGTTCTGTGAGGACGCCAGTCTTCCCAAACAGCATGTTAAATGACATCTGACATGTGGACAACCATCATAGGGGCCCTCCATGTCTCTAACTAGGGGGCTGGGGATGCTCCGCACAGGATCTGTAGGAGGGGTCTCTGGGCACTGTCAACGAAGAGTGATAAGGGCCCCAGATGAGGATATTGTTTACATATTCCTCTGGTAAGGCAAATACCACCCCCCAGGTCCAACCTCCTATGCTGGGACAGAAAGCTGGGACTGGGACGTGTAATCATAAGACACAGGAGGAAATTAAACATTTAGGTAAATCCCAGGAAAGAAAATAGAAAACAGAATTGTAGAATTACTGGATCAGTCTTGAAAGTCAGCAGACAGCCATGAATGAGTGGGATTGGTTGTGTTTCACGGTTGTGCTCACACATTCTCTTCTCAGTCTAGCATCCGTGGGATGCCTCTTTGCTTGCTATTTATTAAACTTTCTTGTTATTTTCATTGGATAATCCAGTGTCCACTGGCATACAGCCCACCGTTTCATTACTTTCCTGTGGACATCACAACTTGTATTTCAAAATGTCATATTACTGAAGGGTTTTCCATCAACTTCCCTTTTACACATTATTCACCAAGCTTCACGAAAGCCAACAGAGGCTAAAGAAAGAGCCAGAGCCAAGACTTTGCTCAAATACGCAACTATAAGTTGTGTCTGTTCAAATAAAAAAGACCAACACATTACTAATTAGGGGCTTCCTCTCTCTAGGTTATTTCTACTCTTTCAGCTCTACTGAATAACATTTCTAACCATCAAGCCTCAACTTTACCAACTGTGAAGTCCGAGTTACTGTTTTGTACGTTTGCGGTAAGAGGATCCTGCTGCATACCCCTGGCTGCTGTGGACTTGTCCAGTCCTGCTGCGTGAGGAGCTGGGACGAGACGATAAAACACTGTGTGAGCTCACAGCAATAAGCAGAATGATTGGATTCAGGCAGTCAAATCAATGCTTTTCATTAGCTGGAAAGAAAAGAGTGTGCTTCTAAATTAGTTTACCAGAGGCAATCACTTGGCATGAACATGTGATTGAATTAATTGTTTACAAAGTGAACCTAATACAGTCTATTCAATTTGACACATAATTCATTTGTATTAGAATGTCCAAACTCAATTAAAATCAATCTCACAGGCTCATGTTCGTGTTCATTTCCTCTTTCACTCAAACAACAGCTCAGAGAGGCACATCATGCTGTAAAAGTCGATGAGAGGGTACGTGTGCATGTATGTACAGTCTGTGCGTTTGCATTAGTGACAGGGGAAGGAGGATGGAAAGGCGAACATGGGTTATGTATTGTTTGTAACATCCTCCAACTGGTCTGGAGACCTCAGTGACAGGAAGCACCGAACTTCAGAAAATCAAAAATCCAATATTCATTTTGACCATCTGCGTCTCTGCTTTCACTTTGATGGTTTCCTTCTCTCCCTTCATTTTTTTCCCTCCACCCATGCTCCTCTAAACACCGGTGCAGACAGCTTTTGGGAGATCAGCTCTTTCATCTTCGCAACTTGTCATGTGTCAAGAGGTCAGATAGCTGCAGTTTCTCACACACAGAACCCAACCCAGTTACCAGAGCTCTGAGCCCATCCCCCCCAGCGCTGTTGCTCCCCTTACCATTCCCCTCCCTCCATGGCAAGCTCAGTGCTTTCAGTAAAGGTCAACTACACCTTTACCCCACAGAGTTTCTTACCCTATAGTGTCAACAGCTCCAGCATCTTTTCATGACAGACAGAGTCGATTTTAAGTATTAACAGGGCCCAGCATGACTGTAAACTGCAGCAGTGCCTGGTTTTATTTGGTTACAGTGGGGAAATGATTACCCTGTGTTTAAAGACTTTAAGTTAGACTATAACACCACCTATCTAGTGACAGTCCTAAATAATGTCAATAAATAAATAAATAAATGTCAATGAGTGTGTGAATACATTTTCCTTTCCATTTATTTTAGTTCATCTTCATGTAAAGCTTGACAGTAAACAGGGCTCATGTTTCTTGGCTAGCAAATGTCTGCGGTAGGACACGGCTCGCCTGACCAATGAAACTGGAAAAAAGTGGGCACACTAACATATGCAAACTAACACATGCACTGCCTACAGTTTAAAATAGGTACGATGACAAGAGCAGCATGTGCTGGAAAGGGACCCGCTCTGCGGTAAATTCACATACTGGAGCTGTGTGTTTGATCACTGAATGGCAACCACACGCTGTGGAGCGCTAGACTTGCCTACGCCAGACAGGTGTACTCATAATTGTTTTGAAGAAACATTTTTTTCCTCCGCATCCCAAAGACACAAAATATCTGCGCCAAAGTTACGGTGGGCCACTCGCTGCTGGTTATTGCTGACCTGCTCGTGAATGAAGGGCCATCTTTTACTAAACAGAAACCAGCAGAGGAGAAAGCTAGAGACCCCTCGTCTCTGCCACATTAGACAAGGAAAACAAAGGCATCAACCTTATGGTGCTGTATGCATGGTAGTGTCTGAGTGATTATAGTACTGGCACAGGGATAATCTGGATAAGCTGAGCACGGACATTGAAGTAAAACAGAGTACCACAGCCAACCCCCTCACCCTCATTCAATCTGCTTTCCCTGCAAGAGATGAGTTCCTAATTCACCGTGTATTCATGTGAAATCGACGTATTGCTCCTGTTGTTCAAGGTCAGAATATGCAATGTCATTAAAATCCTCTTAAATCTGCTGCACAGCACATTTTCCACCTCATTCCTTGTACTTTATCACATTTACTACTATCTTTACTAGACACTTTCATCTAAATAAGCAAACTCCTAACCATTCCATTAGAAAGAGGGCTATAATCGTCATGTTGCTTTGCTGAGCAACCGCACTTCTCATGAAAAGTAATTTTGTACAGAAAAAGAGGCCTCTCATAGTAGAACTGTTACTTTATAATTCACAGTACACTTTTTTTGCCCACAGAAGCTTCATGTATTTCTGTGAGCAAAACAAAGAGCAGAGATAGCCGACCATGTGAGAATGGAGAATGTGTTCAATTAGGTTTGATGGTTATGCCACAATCCATGGTGATTCTACCAAATGGAGTTACACAACATGCACACAATGTCTTGCCCTATCCTGCATTCAGTGTATATTTAATATCACATGTGCTTGACTCACATGGTGAAATGCCTTAAGGGGGATGCCCAGGAGAGTGAAGCGGGCAACAGATGGGATCTAATAGTCAAAGATGCTGGGCGGATTGTGATCCCTGATGTTTCTTTGAATTATAGGTAAAAGTTTAACTCGTGCAGGTTATAAACTTTTCACAAGGCTGAAAACCAGTCTATCAGTGACATTATGTCAGAAACATCTTTATGAATAGTTACACTTTGACCTCATCATAGACCTCTTTTAGCTCTACATCTTTACCGTATGTGTTTTATTATAGAGTTTGAAACTAGACACTAAACAAACACGCGCATTTGCACTAGGAGACACTGTACATGAGCATAAAAGCAGTAAAAAAAGGGAAGTGAATCCTTGTCTTTGTTAAATTAATGTCTGCCTTCAGTAAGACCGCCTACCATTACACGAAATGCGGATTTTTTAGACAGATTTCTGCCAGGGCTTGTTTCGTTTTATATAAAGCTGATAAAAATCATTTTGTTGTGGGAGTGGTACTGTGGCTGAAGATGTCGTGCAGAGCTCATTTGAGAGCCTTGTTAGACAGACAAGTGCCGTGGGCACAGAGGAGCTCACACGATCAATACTGGATAACAGCTTCACAAATCCGAACACTGACTCTGCATTATACTACGCCAGTGCCTTTACAAGCATGGAAAGGACAGAAAGGGAGCGTTTACTTCCAAGCGGCATGTATAAAACATCACAAGCACAAAAGCAGAGAGACAGAAAACAAAACATACATGTCTAAAAAAGGCAAGAGGCAGAAAAATACAGGCTTGATTGCAGATGTCAACATTTTTTTCCATTACATTTAAATCAACTATTGGGATTAATCATCAATATCTGAAAAAAATTATATTTCCCTGGTAAGGATTAACAAAACACATGTGTGCTACTTGCATACACATATTTATTTTGACAGGGATCTAAAATAATGGTCGCATAAACTAAACTGCTCCTAAAACACAGACACCCACATAAGTCACCTATAGCCTAGCATAAGCTCTATTCTCCACCTTTAAATACCGGTTATTTTGAGACCCCCATTATCTCCACCATCTCTGTCAAGATCTGGCAACACTCCAGTCATGCAAAGTCTGAACTAGACGTTGTCTGTTCATCGCCCTCCTCCGATGAGCCAACGGCCTTTGGGACGTGTCACCTGTCTGTACACCTGCTGCTCATTAGCTATTCCGTTCGTCACTTTATTTGCCAAGTTGTTTATGTTCTCCACCAACAGGCTGCTGAACCATGCTGTCTGCCAGTTACTCGTTTTCCTGGTCTAATAACAAGTTTGCCTCATTACACCTGTCTGTCTGTTGTTGACGCGAACTCTGAAGACCAATGTTGTGAGTTGTCTCAACCCAACTGTACTAGTCTAGTCATGTTTTCCGTATCTGAACTAGCTTGTGCTTTCAAGGTGATGTTGGGGGTCGAGTGAAACATTTATTAGAAGATCGTGTTGATAATAAATCAGGGATGGGGCAAATACAGCACTTTCACAGCACTATACATAAGACTCAGATTACAAAGCATGTCAGGGTGGACGCTTTATTAAAGTGACAAGTGCGGGTTGTGAAAACGACGGACTGCAGAGAAGGAAAAGGGACAGATTATTATGTTAGTATGCTATACTCTTCAGCTTAAAGTAAAACGCTGCAACTTTAAAACTGAACCAGTAAAATACTTTTTCTAGGACCAGCTAACCTCAGTTGGTGAGCTAGCGATACGATGGAGAATTAAGCAATGGCTTCCCCTGCCTACCTACTACTCATACTTTTGTATTTGGGTCACAAGGACACAGTGTGTCAGCCAGGTCACACTGGGCCCACCTCAATAAGCACCCAAAATAGTTTTTTTCACAACCATCTTGGAAGCCCTCTTGTTATTGATTCACATTCTCGTCAGCATGTTAAGAGGTAGCTTTTTGTCATCCTAGGTTTCTTGTCTGGCTGCTTCTTTTACACCTGTGGCAGTGGATGCTGTTACCTCAGCCTCAGGTTACACTGTGCATCGTGACTGGAAGCCTCATTAAAGTGAGGGACAAGTACTTGGGTGTGAACCCGACCAAATGAGGCTGTGGAGAGCAGGGTAAAACTACATGTTACTGTATGTAGCCCTAGTGCGGTCATTTCTACTTTCACCGTGTTTGAATGACCTTAAACAATCAGCATAAGAATTTTATCAAGACAGATGGAGGGAGTAAAACACATGCGACCCTAAAACAATGCAAAGACTGGGACATAAAGACACATTTTTCCAATCGTGGGGTCTCAGTAACTGTACTGGAGTAACTCATCGCTGCTAGCGCTGATCACCTGTAGAGCCAATGCCAATACAGTGATATGTAAACTCTGACTATTATTACAAAGGTCCAGTCAAAAACACAGCAAATTATCATGACTATATTTTGTAGTGCACACATAGTTCACACATAGTAACTTCATTCAACATTATATGTCTGGGCTTATATACAAACTCAGCACTCAGGATCTTTTTCAACGGTTCACATAGGGTCAGATGGAGCGAATGAAGTGTGTTTTTTTCACAAAAAATCTAATTGCAGTGAAATGCATTGTATGTCACTATTAGATGCTTTAAATCGGGTTTATTTCATAGTGTCAGCGTCACTGTTCAAACATTCAGTACAGGCTCTGGAGCCGTGTCCTGTGGAATATCACTAAAATGTTAAATAGCATAACACGCTAGCATCTTACCTTGATTATAAGGTAATGTGCAAAGTGACGTAGGCGATCGATCTCTTTGATCTGACTAAAAACAAACAGGTCAAATGCACTGAAAATATGGGCCCTTAGGTGCAAGCTGTGATCACAACAAAACGAAACAAAAATGGTTGCACCTGTTATTTCCAGTTGAGACAAGGTTGAACAGGGTTGTGGGGTGTTATTTATGCAACATGGTTTGATATGGTAAGGAATTGACTGAACATGTAAGAAACCGGACTGAAAGGCATCCAAAACAGGAGGATAGGAAGTGTAGGAAGAGTTGTGCTATCAAGAACAGAAGGCACAGTGGTTGCTCTTAAACACACAAATCACTATTTACACAACCTTGCACTGCAAAACAGACAGGTAAGCATTTATGACTTGGCACAAGGATTATTTGTGGAAACGGGTGTTTGAGCAACTCGTACGACAACAGTGAGGAACCTGCATCATGGCAGCTTGGCCAGATGGGAAGAAAAGCGTAGCTCAGAGAAAGGGGCAGAACTGCAAAAATAAACTCTGCCAATGGACATGAAATTAAAAGACATGAAAAACTGGCAGCACATTTTTTGGTCGGACAAAACCAAAATAAATTTGTTTGGATGTGTTTGGGCCCAGCCAGGATTACCACAGTGACTGTATATTGCCAACTGTGAAACATGGAAATGGGAGTGTGAAGATATGGAGTGTTGTATACTGTAAAGGTAAAAAGAGTTTGTGCGTGATACCAGCTGATTTATATACTGCACCAGGTTGCCATCGATTACGTTTCATTTCTCTGTGATCAGGCAGTTGTGCCGTGTTCTCCTTACTGACCCGTCTTCTTTGTAAATCACACAGCACCATTCAACAAGTAATTACTGCACCACTTATCACCCAACAATATCTCTCGCACATGATCTGCACTTAACAAACAAAGCATATCTCCCCCTTTTTTCAAATTCAAGACTTCACATGATACAATTTCCTTTAGGGCTCGAGTGAAGCCATTGGTTCACATAATTCATGCATGAGAGATCAAGCATGACTCAGGGCCCAAGGCATTAATAAAACACAAAAGAGGTTGTGCAGTTTAACTTTCCAACACCACTATAAAGACGTCACAGATCAATAACTCAACAAATGATAAAGCCAACCTTCTACAGTAAATCATCCCTTTATTAAACTCTTGTTTAATGAAACAATTCAAACCAGGCCCACGTGCAACAACAGCCTGCAGGAGAAATTTTGCATTTAACTACATATTATTATAATCCTAAGCTTTGAAGAGCAGCCAAACCTGTGTACTGTTGGTCACTGAGCTACTCTTATACTAAGTCTGGGGTTAGGATTTTTACTGAAAGAGCACACTGATGTAGGTTTTAGTATGGGGGAGGAAAACTACCTCTCTTCCCTCTCCGATTCCTGTACATCTCTAGTGATTCAAAATAGAGGGGGGAAGCCTGCCAGTTGCTTACAAGCTCGCTACGCTATGCTCTGAGCGGTAGGGTGTGTGTCCCTAGTGAGGCGCAACAGTCTGGATCATGCGACGGAATAAGAGATGTTTAAGACTTGCTATACTGGTAACAAAAGAGGAGTGACAAAAAAGTGAGCTCCCAAATAATGTTTTTCGAATATGCATGATAGATAAATCAGATTAAACTCGTTTCATATCGGTGAACCTTTGTCAGCATTTTGCAGTCATATATTTTGTAAACATGAGAAAATGATTATGCTAGACCATCTTTATCTATTCTACCGGGCTGCCTTTTGTCCATTCATGGGATTTCAACAATAAGAGTTTGTCTCCTTATATGTGACCTCCTTCATAATATCTCAGAGCCAATTTCGAACGTTTCTCTTGTTGTGTCACTGAGATAATTTCCCAAGGCCTTATCATGCTTGTTGGTGTCTGGAGGGGCTGACTGTCGTCCTCCTCCTCCCACTTACTCACTGCATTAAAAAGATGAGGAATTTAGTGAAACTCACACAAAGACAGAGACAGAAGTAGAATAAAGGAAAGACGCCGCGTCAGAGAACTCGAATCTCATAGGAGTCCTGATTAAACCCGGCGACGCTAAATGACTCTGAGTCTTGTGTGGACCAGGCAGTGATCATGCGACATGGGTACATGCTGCGGATGCCAACAATCAGCCATGCTATTCGACAGATGGATCAGAGCGCTCCTGACCCAGACCAGGCCAAAAGCTCAGGAGCACGTGACCAGTGGATTAGCGTTAGCCCAACTGAAAGGCGCTGGAGGTTAGGGTGCTTGTAACCACATGCTTCCTGATCACTTCCCTTTGAATGTGTTTCCCTTTCTCTTTCACTTTGGACACCCCCCCCCACCCCAGCTCCCTGTTTGTATTTCACGGTTTATAGCAGTAGCGCATCTCATCAAAGAACTTGATCACAATCAATCTGAATTGTGTGTATTCCTCCGTTTAACTCTCTCTCTCTCTCTCTCTCATCTGTCCATCTTCTCCTCTGCTGCTCAGACCAACAGGAAGCCCCACGCTGAACAAAGTCATTAATGCATATGTGATTCTGACACCTTTGACTCATAGCTGAGTCAGATCAAAACCACTGCTCTAATCAGCTCACTTCCAGCTACTTGCGATGTCAATGCTGAGAACGTGTCTCCTGTGTTGTCCTAACCCCCTCTCCCCATTCCCTACCCACAGCACTCAAAATTTCTCATCAGTCTTTCCAGGATTGCCGACCTCTCCCCCAGCCCCGCCCCACCCCCCTCCGGCTCCCGCGACTTGTATGACAGTTGGAGGATAAAAAAGTGAGAAGCACAGGCGAGCTTAAGGACATGTCGTGCCATGCCGTGAGCACATGGCACCGTGGGTTTGTAGGATAAAGCACCGGGGTCCCCTGTCTCCCCTGCTGCTACACCTCCTGCATCTGGGTCTCTGTCAGGGACACAGTGTGCCAGCCAAATAATGCCTGGCCAGCATGCCATGTCCCCGCCCCGACCCCAAACACCCTCCTTTTTCACAGAAAACTGGGAAAACCCTCCCCTCCCATGCACTGTGCACAGCAGTGACAGAGGGAGTATGCAGGGTAACGTGTCACTTGCCAACAGGGTAAAATGCTAAAGGGCAACAGCCATTATTTCCTCTAAATTACAATTTGTCTGAAATGTTTTATTGATTGCAAGCACATAGCAGAGCAGGCAGAAATGACCGACAGGAGGCAGCGCCTGGATGTTAAGGTTTTTGATTTATTTTTGACGGATTGGCAAACGGGAAAGGGACACAAACTACCCATTTCTACTGCTGTGCTGAGAGGAAAGCATTCAGGGAGTAGTCACTGAGCTCAGAACTACCAGGATCAGCAGGGGGTTGAAGTCAATGCCAGCGCCACTGCAGGAGGTCTAGAAGAACAATTTCTGTAGGTGGAGTGGCAAATGACTGGGGTTGGGGATTTGGGAAGGTGGAGCCACAGCAGGTGTTGTCATTTCTTCAGCAAACTCAGAAACACACATGCATCATCACGCGTTTTTGCGAAGACATCAAAGCATCAGGGACATTTCAGTGATGTTTCTGCTGCACCTTTTCTTTTACGCTAAATGCACAGTAACAACGAACCATGTGATCTACAGTGAGGCTCAGACCAAAGAGTCTGTACAGGACCTCCACCTGTCACTCTTCTGAAGTAATGTCCATAACATCATTAGTAGACTCCTAAGCGCGTATAACAGATTAAAAAAAACTCCAAAAGGTGCGTGTGCGCACACGTACGCACGCCCACCGCAAGTTCTCTTTATGGCCCCATTTCACCTCAGCTGAAACTTCACGTCTCGCATAGGTTACACACATTTACTGGATTCGGAGGGGAGACACTTGCTCCTTTAGAATAACCCAGCGTTTAAAAAAAAAAAGACACCGCTATGACAACGGCGCAGAGAGCAGCGCGGTCACATGGCACATAGCGCGTTTACGCGGACGTTATGTTCCAATAACAAAAGCTATAGGAACAAAGACACAACACAGCAGATGAGGACAAAATACGAGTGCGACCAAATGAGAGTAAAGTCACAAGCACCGCAGACCCGCTGTCAGTCTGTGGGGATTATTTGACTATACATAGCCTGTATCACAGGGATTCCTTAGTGCGCCTGTTGATTCAGCAGGACCACAGACAGGAGAATGAGAAAAGTCTCCCACAGAAGCGTTACTGCAGGCGTCCACACTTTGCGTCTGTGTGCAGCCGCAGCTGCCGCACTCGCAGTTTGTTTACAAAGCTGCTATCAGAATCATCTTTCGCAAGAGGGTCAGTGGGACGAGGACCTTTCTGTCTGTCCGGAGAGAAACGCACTCCGGAGCGCGAGGGGAGAGAAGTGTCGCGCACCTACCTCCGCGGAGCGACTCCGGCTGCTGTCCTTTCTCATAAAACACGGGGAGCGGCTGCAGCGACGGGAGCAACCTACGACAGGAATGTCTCAGTCCGACAGTCAGACGGTCCTCTAGTTTCCAACAACTCAGCCGCGCAGTTCGCCGCGCTCTCTCTCACCTTCCCTCTCTCTCTCTCGGTCTCTCTCGCTCTCACTGACAAACCTCCCACTTCCGGCGCGTCCTGCGCTCTGTCAGGAGGAGCGTTTTCTGCTGATCTCTGACCTGCTACTGATTCATGTGGCTGCAGGAGCCAAAAGCCTCCTGTCAACGTTTTGTATCAGTGTGTATAGTATTTATTATGTATTATATAATTAATATGTATTTAATTATGTATTGATTTTAATTTGTCAATACGGCAGCCTCTCTCTCCTGCTGAATGTAAAGTTTTCAACATGTGCCATAATATGTATAAATGATAAAATATTAGTAGTATTACTGTTGTTGTTGGACATGAGTTTAGCAGCTGCTAATGCATAAATATACCACATCATAGATTGCATTTGAAGGGCTCCCACGTTGCTGTGGGTCATCAAGTCTTTGATTTGCAGTCATCAAAGCTGCTCTCTGCACACAGTTATGAGCACAAGCGGTTGATAAGATTAAGTCTAAATCTAGTTTGCAGTAAATCTTTTGTTCAACTCAGCGCACAACTCGCTCACAAACGTCACGTTTCATCTGTGGCATAGCGACTCCTTCTGGTAGAAAAAAAAAGGAGCCTGTTTTATCAGTTTCAGGGTTAGAAAACACAAACACAAAGAAAAACAATTGAGTGAACTAAACAAAAGCTAAACGAAGCTGAGAGGAGGCCACAGTAGTTGAGAATGAAGGGTACATGTTTATGGTTATGTAAGTGATCATTAAGTATGTATCCTACCAAGGAACTTAAAATGTACATAACAATGAGACAGACATATTGCTGCCAGTGAAAAATACACAGAAAAGGCAACGCTGTCACCTTTCAATACTTTGTTTACTTGCTTACAAAAATATAAATAACAGAAAATATTTTTGTTTTTTTAAATCAAAATACTTAGTCCTGTGCACCAGTGCAGTGTGGAGTTGTTGGAAAAAGTACTGACATTAAAAAAAGATAGATTAAAAGTAAAAACATGCAAAACATTATTTTTTTTTTTTTTAATACTTAATTATTTTATGCAAAAGTATACATTGTGAGGTATGTTCCCATCTGCATGTGGGCTCTAATCCAAAAGGAATTCAATATAATTCATTGTTTTTTATATAGAGTCAAATCAGAATAAAAGTCATCTTGAGGCACTTGACATTGTGAGGTTAAGACATTGGATAATGTAAGTAAATACAGAATAATGCAAGCAGAGGACAGTTGAGAGGAAAAACACCATTTTATGCAATGGTTCCCAAATCCTGTCTACGGGCCCCAGTACTTTATTACTAATGCTGATTACCTGGATCAGGTGTATCCTCAGCTTCCGATTGACCAAAGACACCTGATCCAGGTAATCAGCAGTAGGTGGTGCAGGTATAGCTGAGAACAGAACCAGGAACATGGTGGGTGACCATCTGCCTCGACCAGTTAAGGTGAGTTAATTACATGCTATGATGGCATAAGAGTAGACAGAGAGAGATAGGAGTTCAGTTTATCAGGAAGGTCCCTGATCCATCTCTAACTATAAGATTTATAAAAAACGAAAGTTTTTAGGCTAATCTTTACTTTACTTTGCTTGGCAGACGCTTTTATCCAAAGCGGCTTACAGGGAGCTAGCGCTGGGTGTCTGGCTCAGGGACACACCAGGTAGGGGATGGACTAGGAATCAGACGGGATTCGAACCTGCGACCTTCTGCATCCCAGTCTGACGCCTAACCCATTGAGCTACCAGGCAGCTCAATGGGTTAAAGGTCGAGAGGGTGTCTGCCTCTCGAACTTCAACTGGGAGCTGGTTACGCAGGAGAGGAGCTTGATAGCTAAAGGCGCTTCCTCCCAGTCTACATTTGGAAACTCTAGGAACCACAAGTAGACCAGCACTCTGAGAGCAAAGTGCTCCGCTGGGATAATAAGGTTCCATGAGGTCTTTCAGATAAGATGGTGCCTGATAATTTAGTGCTTTATATGTGAGGAGAAGGATTTTAAACTCTATTCTACATTCAACAGGGATCCAGTGGAGAGAAGCTAATAGAAATATGATCTGTCTTGTTGATTGACTGGAGGCTTCTTAATAAATTATTGGTGCGTACTAATAACAGTAAATTGCAGGAGTCATGTCTAGAAGTGACTAGTACTTTAAGAAAAGATGCTCCTAATTTTCGAATTTGTTGACAACACAAAGACAACATTGAGACTCCTCACAGTGTTTGAGGCCAATGCAAAAACACCCAAGGTGGCAATCTGATCGGACAGCTTGTCTCTCAGGCCTTGGGGGGCAAATAGAATTTAGTCAACCTCAGTCTTGTCTGAAGAAACATAGAACATAACAACAAAACATAAAAAAAAAATCAAACAACATGTTATAGTGGGAGTTTAAACGCAATATTACAGAGAATTACAATAGTACAGTTTCAACTACAAACAAAATATATGACTCACAAAATGTTTCATCTAAAAAAAGTCCAAAGTTTGGTTTGAATACTGCTTTTAACTGTAACACATATGAAAAGTCCCCTGTTATACTGTGGATAAATGATTTCATTTTCCCACATTCATGTCAAAGAGTCATCACTTATGGTATTATACTATCTCCCTGTGTCAAACGCACAAACACACCTACACACACAAATAATTGATTGTCCAGATTGAATGGCTGCGGCCAGGGCGACAGTTTCTTCCTTAGACAGCTGAGTCAGCAGCTGCTGACGGTAATAGCTGTACGTCTTCACACCCCCCCATCTCCCCTGCGTTCACTTCCTACCACCGATGCGCCCTGAGTACACGTGACAGAAAGGGAGCGAGCACACAGAGCTCTAGTGATGCAGAAACTGCTCCCTTGCCGTTCCTGTTCGTTTAGATGTTTTGTCTCAGCTGTCAGATAAAGGACTCATGGGAATCACAAGTGTGGTTAGAGGCATAGTGGCATTGCACACACGCAGCACGAGATTTCCTGTCGGTGAATTCCAGTTTGTGTGATGACACTTCAGTCATTAAAAACAGGAAGAGTAATGAAAGGTTATCTTATGTATTAGCTTTTATGAGAATACAGACAATCAACACATCAACCTTTGCTCACTGATGTATAGAGAACTGCTTTATCACAGAGAAACCCTAATAAGAATAAGTCCTGACCTGTGTTCTTCTCAGAGGACTGGGGCTCTCTCTAAACCACATTTCTGGTCAGGAAGCATAGCAAAACATTAGAGTTGGGCTTTAAGAAACAGCTTCTTGTCCCCTGTTAAGAAGGAATTTAAGAAGGTGGTTTCTGTTAAATACACCCCACTGTAAATATATTTTCTACTATTTATGCTGCATTAGATCTCAGTTCTTTCCACATGCAGGAGGCGCTGGCAGGAAACAGAGGCCCTGGGTTCTTTCTAGGGATTCAGCTTTTATTACTAACTTTTTTTATTGTTTATCTGAAATCTCTCTGTTCCTTTTTGTTAATGACTTTTTATTGGTCCCCTTGCTATATTGGTGCATTTCCAATCATCTAATCTCTCCTGTTGCTCATCCTCAGTCTGCCCCAGGGACAGATTTTAGATTGTTTCTTTGCCAATTTCACCGCCATAAAACGTTTTTCAGACGTCCTCCGACATGTTCAGAAGAGTACTCCTGTCTGTTTAATAATTTTTACGTGTCCAGACCTGGTATGTTTTCTGTTGATCATCTCTGTCTTTTTCTGTCCTCAGCATGCAGTGTATAGGACATAAAAACAGGGTGTGACACGCAGCACGGACTGAACCGGGGATGCTGCGACACATGCTCCAACCATTCAGCTGCTAAGAAACTCCCTAAACAGAGTAATATTTAACCAGGGTTACACATCAAAGGGAGGCTTTTCTGCTTCATTTGATTCACTTTCTTCCATCTCACTGAACCTCACTTCGTCCTTCAAACAACTGCACAGCATAATGTTCAGGCCAGACTGATGATTTGTTAGTGGCTGTGATTACTAATACGCTTATATTTCCTTCTTCTGCGATCAAAGTACACCAACAGACCACTAGACTGGGTTTAGTGCTAACTCGTCTTTTTTTTATTCAATATACAACATATTTTACAGAAAAACTCTTGACATTTCATGACCTTACAGACATGACTTGAATTAACCTTAACTGTACGAAAGGATGAAAGTCAACTGCTACACACCTTCCTGTTTATACTCTGTTAGAGTAGAATATCGTTCGGAAACACCCATAGTTACTTTTGATTACTAGTACTAAAATAAACTGTTTAAAATGATTTACATTTAAATGGCGACATGATGATATCTGATCATATTTGGTTCTAAATATCAAAACTGCTTCTTTAAAGCACAAATGCAATTCCCATTAACACCACTTCCAATTTTTTAGTGGGAGTGACAAAAAAAACTGTTTTCACAAATCCACTTTCACAAATGACGTCAATGTAATTTTCACAATGGCAAAGAAAGGACCTCAGTGAAATTTGTTTACTTCTCTCACCTTTACAGTTACACAATTAAATGACTAAGAAATTCTCATTCTGTGTGAAAAGACATTGAACCTGAAACAATTTTACACGTAACACAGGTATTGTGGAAAACCAGTCACATTTGATTTGGCATAAATTCTAAATGTAATTAAACATACTGAGAAAAGTACGATTCCAAAGCAAGATAGCTTATATGACAATTATTCTGTTCAAAGAAAATTAATTCATAACTGTTTCTGGTGTAAATTAGTGGCTATGCTCTTACAAGAACATCTTTTTAAAAAGTTATTCAATTTTTTTACTGTGTGACAGTGAATCAATTTTACAGTTAGCAACCAGAAACTGTACAGAGGCAAAGAGCAGTCATCATCAAATCCTCTATGACAACACAATATCATATCCCAACAAACAAACGAAGAAAGAAATGACGAATCTCTTCACAGAGGTGATGCTACATCCATGTCCAAAGTAAGTGAATCTGTGGGAGAAATCCACATACAAGCAATTAATACTAAGATAATGATGTGGGAATTAATTAAATGCAAGTTTAAATATGTTTGTGACTCACCCAAATGTCCTGGATTAGCTTCAGCCTCATTGTGCATCAGCGAGTCGAGGGTGCGGGGAGACATTGGGAACAGATCACTGGTGTTTCCAGAGTTTGTGCTGTGAAAAAACAAACAAACAAAATAAAGCACTCACCTACACGTGGACGAGTCAAAATCTCCGTTTAACTACCGTCACTACAATGTTGTTATCCCGTAAGATAACAGCCAACTATAAAACTAGTCTAGTGAAATAGACGAGTCTTTGCCTTCATCACACAGACCATAGAACCATCACAGGAAATAAAGCTCGGATTCTGTTGCATTCTTAATACAGATGTGGTTAATGAGTGGAAACATCGACCCATGATTCTCACGATCAAAGTTAAATTAGCATTTTTGTCAGTGTGCAAAAAAAATAGAGATTTAAGAGATAGAGATTTAAATACAAAAATTCACGTCAAATGAAATTAGAGAAGAAGATTAGATGCTTTTTTAGGAGGCACTAAGCACACTGACACAAAACGCTTTTATGGTATACAATAAATTGATGTTAATGATATTCTATTAAGGCAACTACTGCATACCTAATGCTAGTTAGCACAGTGGGGGAAGTGGATTTAACAAGCACATCTCTTTGGGCTTAAATTATAATGTGTATGTTCAAAGCTTTTCCATTGATATTACTGTTATCTGTCTGACTTTTTTCAAACGGCCTGGACTGTTCATCCATGCGTGGCTTTGGCTGCAGAGTTATGACAAAAATGTCGTGGAAATCGTTTGTGACCTAAACCACCTGAACGGCTGACAGCAGTTAGGTGCTCTTGTACTTGGACCAGGATAGGTGTCTGTGAGCTAAAAGCATGAATAGGAACTGATGTAGGTAGTGGTACAACACCGATATACCTGAAACCCGTTAATCAAGCATAGAGACAAAGTGACAAGATGCACACACAGCCCTACATGCCACCTTCCCCCGAGCGCCTACCCTGGGAATCCGTTCCCAAGCAGCTCACTGTCCGGCAAGTCCATGAACACGGAGGGGCACCTAGGGAGACAGGTCAGGATCTCACTAAGCAAACCTCACAACCCACCAACACACCATCAAACCCACTACCAACCAAAGCACTCACGGGTGACCATGTACACAGGCCTCTGATCTCAGTCCTCCTCTCACTTCACTTACTGTCCAGTTATCTCTCATAGTCAGTGAAAACACATTTGATATGCTCTACATGTGACACTTGTTGACATATAAGGTGTTGTTGCTGCCCTGTTAGCAACACTCATGATGGGGTTTGATAGCTTTTTATCAAATCTGAATTCAGTTTCCAAATTCAAAGTAACAAGGCTTGATGTTCTACCTTCACTGTCAGTTTCCCTTTTCAGTTACATGTAGGCCCTTTTGTTCTTCATCAATGTGTCTCAGTGATGCGAGATAAACAAAGATGTGATAAGGGATTCATTTGGTCAAGGAGTTAGACAAATCTGGTGATGATCGTTTGCCAACATGGATCCGAAATGGATCGAAATCTAAATTTAAATGTTATTACAACCAAAACACACATAGCTGTGCCAAAACAGTATGCACGCACACACACACACACACACACACACTAATAGCTGCATCATTTGGTGTAGGTTCATTTGCCTGTTCCTGAGGGGAGACTATGGTTTTTACTGTCTTTATGGGACTGCAGGCCTGATGTACAGAAAGGCAATTGTTGCACATAATGATAATCAGGGTGATAGTTCCTCCAAAAACAGTGGTGACTCACTCTGAGAATGAAAAAACTCTGTTCTCTTTTCTCTGAAAATTTTGTAACACTAGCCATATAACAAAAAGGAAATACAGAATTAATATGGGAACATTTAGTCTCTGGTATTTGTTAAAACAAACATCAATAACAAATAATAACGAGTAACATAAGTGGAAGTCACTGGATAGAATAAGCTGTTCCTGTAAGCAAGGAACAAATAACAAATACTTACGGGGTAACGCAGATGAACTTTGTCTTCAAGTATGGCTGAATAGCTGTTGGAGAAAAAAAGTAAATCACTGACCATAATATAATATAGCATACATACTTAAAAAGTAACAAAGACGTGATGCTTTGTTTCTGTCAAGACAGCGTCTTTCCTAGTGGTCAAAGAAGCGACTTACTGCTTGTAGAATCTCCTCCCATCTCTGGCTCAGGAGCTGCTTCTGGCCGGCAATATTTTCCAAATGCTTCCTCTTTGGGGATCTCGGGGTAAAGGTAAACAAGGGGGGAAACCAGGATGTTGGTTGCATCCATAATCTTATAACCCATGATGATGTCGGCGAAAGACATGTTGTTGAGTTGCTGCTTGGTATACGGCTCCACTGACTGGATCTGTGTCTTTCCTATGAACAGGCAAGCAACCGCAGCGTTACAACAGCAAAAAAGGGATGAGGATATTAGAAGACAGTACAAATGGCCCAAAATACTCACCGCTGATGTCTTTCTCTACCCATGTAAATGTAATGCCTCCCTCCTTGCTGCTCTCACTAAAACGTAACAGGAAGGTGCCAGGAGGCTTCGGACTCAGAATAGCTCGCTCCCTCTCCTTACTGATAAAGCCCATGATATACCTGCAGAAAGTCAACAAGAAATCAAATAAGTACATGCGAACACTCCATATAATCTAAAAGGCAGGAAACATATTCGGAGACTTGGCTGTAAACAAAGAACAACCTCTCACCCTTCATTCCACAGTGCCAGGATATATTTCTTCACCAGGTCAATAATGTTGTCCAGCCACACCCAGAAGGAGAAGCCTTTGCCAGTCATGTTCTCCTGCAAAGAGGAAGGGAAAATATAACTCACAATGAATGCAACACAAAGGCAAATTGTGAGCCGTGTGTGGATGGTAGGTGAAGTACCTTACAAAACTTGGCCCATGTGATCTGACAGCCGGAGTAGTTCACACAAGGCCCTGGAGAGACCATTTAAAACACATTAATAAATTAAACAGTACAAAGGTAAAGGCTTTCGGAGAGTGTGAAGCACATTATCTCACCTAATAATTTCTCAGCCAGTGTGGTGAGCTGTTCGATTGTCAGGCCTCTCTTGGTGGTGGAGGAGAATTGCCAGCTCAGCACCTCGGCCACCTGATCCCACGTCCCCACTGGGGGCTTGGTGAAGAAGTTCACATTCTGTGCAGAGACCACCAAAGACAACTCATTTTAAAACACATTTTCCTGACAAAATAATCTACAACTATAATGTGTAAAGATTCTCTCCCAGGATAAACCCCCTATCCACCAGAGGTGCTCTCTCACCTTTGGGTGGTTTGTGAGCATGTTGTACCACAGAATGGAAGCCCAGGCGTTTGGCATCTGGCAAATGTTTGATATGACCACCACAGGTAGGGAATGAGTCTATATGGAGGAAAGAATAATTTCAGTATGTTTAGGTTTTTTTATTTCCTATTGCTAACATGTATTCAATGCACAGTTAGGTAGAAAGGTTGCTTCTTCTATTTCAATACGCTGTCTTTCTACACTTGTGATAGACATCTACTCATTAGTACTGCACTTAGACCTAGAAGGCACACAGCTGTTCTCAGCACAAGCTATTTTAGTGTTAGGGTTGTCCTTCATTTAAAAACAAATATGCTACTCTCTGATATTGAGTTTGGACTTGCAACAATGAAAGGCTGATTATAAAACACTGGCATTTTAATAATATAATACAGTCTTATAACATACACCATCAACTTCATTTTGATAAAGGTTACAGAAGGTTAATGAAGGTTTGTTAATGACACATTTCTCTTGTCTTGTGTTTGTTTTGGAGAATAAACAGGTCGCTGATCTACAGCACTGACTGAAATGTCTCAGAGATAAACAGCAAAGTTGTGGCACTAACCTCCAGATCTATCTTCAGGCCTTGATGATATACTTCTGTCTCAAAGGTGATAAGATGGAGCTCCTCTGTGACAATCAGAGAGGCCTGGGGAAATCAGATTGATGTAAACATCTATTGCATATTATGCATGGACTGTGATCAAAAGGAAAGTGTGAACGTTGAATCATTCTGTCTGAACAAAACAACACTGGATAGAAAAAGTACTCACGTCACTATTGGTCCGTCCACCATTACCACACCTCTGTTCTCTCAGGGTCTATAACAAACAAGAATCAGTGTTAAATAGCAGGTTTTTAACAGGGAACATCATTACTCACCATTATGAGATACTATAACTTACCAAGTGTTTAAACTCTGCTGACAGGCTGCCATTGTTGGACTCCTCCATGTTCATAACTTTCGTGTTGGTACCAAGAATGTTAAACTTTCGTGACCTAGGAAAAATCAGGACACAGCAGGAAGTGAGATTTTTTACTATAATAATCCATAAACATTTAAAACTGCAGTCTAGAAAAATATCCCAAACATCTCACCCTCGAATTGCAGCCACATCCCCGGATTCCCTGGAAAATAAACAAAATCAGAAACTGAAGTACCACTGCAGTAACAGCTCTCCAACCAAATCAGTGTCTCACAGACCAAGCATGTAAATAAACATTTTAAAACTCACTTGTCTATGCAAACTTTAATTTTTAGCTGGTAATTGAGTTCAGGAAACTTTACCAGTAACCTGGAAAAATAAGATAAACAAGAGCATGTTAACATTAAATTCACAAAGATATAAATACATTTTTCACTGTAAGCCTGCATCTCACCTGACTTTATTTGTGAACTGCACTCCTGTTTTGATGACCAGAGGTCTGTCTGGATGCATGGGCATACAAGGCTGCCGTTCCACCACAAAAGCACTAGAAAAACAGAAAAGATCACATCTCAGAGACATCTTCCAGCAAACAAGGGCAAAGGTCCAATTACAAATCATTCTGATCTTTCAGCAGCTTCTCAGAATCAGCCGACTGAGCTGGCACAGATGTTATCACATGACCTGAATTTAAGCATTCAGTCTGAGTCAGATACACGTTGCAGAGTGAAGACGGAGAGATGCGAATGACAGCACTGCAGCCTTAGTTAAGTGGACCCGTCTGATTCTCTTCACCATGAAGTAGTTCACAAAAATAAAACACGAGGCACAACGCGAGGCCTCATCACGCGCAGTACCTCTTCATCAGGTTTCTAAACAAGTGCACAATCTTCTCCTCCAGAGCTGGCCTGTGCTGAATGATGGGGTCTCCTTTGTACGACACTTTCTGCTGAAGCTCTTCCAGCTTCTTGATCTGCTGACGAATCTGGAGCTGGGACTCGGCCAAGGATGTGATCCTGATTACAGCAAAAACATTCTGGTTTATGTCTGCCAGAAGCAACATCACCACAATTTCAAATAAAATAAAAGCATTGCATTAGGATGGCAGTTCTATTAATTTTATTTAAATAATTAACTTTTCAATAATTAAACCTTCATGTAAAAGTCCAATATGATCTAATAAGCGATCCTAACATTTCCTTGAAGTTTACACTCTCATTTACCATGTTTCCAGGCGGTCCAGGCAGATGTTAGGTGGACCTCCAATACAAGCAATCTGTTGTCTTCTCTTCCAGTCTGCTAGTTCTTCATCTGTGAGGTTCTTCTGCACGTAATCCATGGCAGTCAGCAGGCCTCCCATCTCTGTCACGATTTGCTACATGATAATGAGCACAGTACACAACAGGCATGATCAGTCAGTCAACCATGTTAGCGTGTAAAATGCAGCCTAGATTCATGTATTTTTGATATCACTCACCCTCCTGAGCTGGTCCAGGGCACTCAGCATCTGCTCAAGCTGAGCCATTTTCTGTCTCGTAGCAGCAGCTTGGCTATTCCCATTTAAATCCTGGGACAACTCTGGAGAGAGTGTCATTGGTCAGCTGTCTATTACTTTTACTGAATGTATTTGACAGTACCAGAGAAAATGTGCTTTAATAATTGTTTCTCTCTGAAAGTAAAGACAATATTAATTCATATTTACCTCCTTGGCTTTTCAGTGTCTTGTAATTGAAGTCGAAGTCATCCTGCAAGTTCTCAAGCATTTTCATTTTCTGTTCCATATCCTATAAAATAACATGATTAATGATTATCAAGATAGTTCACGTCAGTAAGTGAGAATTTAGTATTGTCAATAGCGCATATTGAAATTGTTAATCGTGGAGCCCTTGACGGAAACTTACCTGAACACGCTTCCTGATGTCCTGAAGGTTGTGCTCTAGGATCTGCTGCTTCTCAGTCACTACTGTGCCAGTTGGATGGGCTGCTTGGCCATCCTATAAGATGCAAAACCATTGGACCGACCGGTACCCATTAATAACCTAAATAACCAATAATAACACAAAGTGTAATGCTAGACTGGTGAAGCTTTCTGTACCTGTGCAGCAGTGGTGGCAGTCTGCAGGAGCCTTTGCTCCTCCCAGAGGCAGCGAGCAACTATGCGAGCAATGTCCATTGGCTTCTCCAAATACTTGCTCTGCAAGTGCTGTTTAATCCTGCGTAGGTTATGCTGGTAGAGTACATTGTTCTCCTGCAGGAATCGGCTGTACTGCTGGTCTATTTCTCCCAAGAGGTTGTGAAACACTAGTGTGGCGTGCGACTCCTTATTGGCAGCGTAGGCCCTTTTAAAGGAGAAGATAAGATAAGATTTCTAGTTCCTTCTAAGAGTTGGATTCAGATGCACTCCTCCTCGTCTACTATCTACTTTTCACAACTTCTTTTAGGATCTCATTAAAATATCAAACATGCAAATGGGACAGAAAATATTACTTTACTACAATATTACTATTATTATTAGTTTTACCATTTAAAAAAAACCATCGTTCACCACAGAATGTTTCGGGTGTCATGTATAATGTGTAATAGATCACAGTAATTATGTCGGAAGGAAAGAAAAAAGTGGAATAAAGAAGAGGACAACAATAACTTAAATACAATAGATTTCCAGGTGGCCCGCCAACAGGAAACCCGAGCAGCCAACTGCCCATTTATAGGGAGTGGAGGCTAAAAGCTATTTAATGGTGCATATTAGCCAAAAACAGACATGCTTTCAGAACCAGACCCAGTAATTCAATTAGCTCTCACCAATCCTGACTCTCAATCCAGGGGGCAAGAAACTGCCGTAGCTCCATCGGGAAGCTGTCACTGTACAAGTGGTACAGCTGCTCCAGATACCTGGTTTCCAGCTGCTGTAACTGGTTCCACTGGGCCATCCTGACATACACCTCCACAAACCTACAGAAAAGAGAAGAAAATTCAGCAAGATATGGAGAACAGGGAGTGCAGAGAATGACAAGTGATAAAAGCAATCTTACAGGAATTAACAGAGGATAACATTTCTGAAATAGCTAAATGCTCAATTTTCTCTGAAAATGATGACATGCCTTTGGAAGCTAGCCTTTTTAGCACAAATGCTTCCTGTTCAGTGAAAAACTACACCTCCACTAAGAAATATAGGCTGATTTAAACAGCTGTCAACTCTTTAGGCGTTAATGATCTTTGACTGAGGTTTTTCCCCAATTGTGTTAGCTAGAAACACCGAAAACCACATTTCCTCTTCATGGCTCTTGAAAAGTTAGGGTATTTATGAGTTTCAAACCAGAGAAACATATATCGATATAACGAGGCTAGCCTTTTGTCATTTCCTTCACATTCATTTTCTGAACAGTATAGTGCTACTTGAACAATGTACTCTTGGTAATACTCAAGAGACAACTATCATCTAACAGATTCGGCCCTCTCATTTCAGGCTTCTCATTTTACCAGCAGCTGGGTCCCCAGAGAGACATGCACTAAATACTAACAATAACCAGACGGTCAGTCTTTGTTTAAGCACCTTAAATATTTCCTGGATACTGCTACAGTATTATCCAACGTCGTAGACACCAGTTACTAGAACCGTGTCATGATTAGTTTACTAGACATCGTTTTAAAAAGGTCAAAGGCACAGAAGTTTACCAACGCTCCGATCCTTCGTAAGCGATGAGTCAGAAATGTTCTTGACAGAAAACTAGATAGTACTTTCTATTTCCAGGAGCTAAAATCCGCCTCTCGCTAAGAAAAAGCAGAGAGAGATAGTGCAGTCAATATCCTGCCTTTGTCCCATTGTAGATACCTTGAAAAATGACAGTATTAAAACACAGATGGAACTACTACTTAATGATGGCTTTTGTACATTTACGCGTGGCAGTAATCTCACAAAAAGCTCTTTTTAAGACGAGACTTAATGGAATATATGAGTATGTATACAGATATACACCAAACGAACGGGTAAATCAATAGGCTCAGTTTCATTTTATAATCACGAAAGGCTAATATGAAACAGAAATGAATGTGTTTCAAGCTGCATTTAAAACCCGTCCCAAGGGAAACACCAGAATTCAGTTAAAATAGTAATTATCACTGAAACCAGGGGATGTTTGGGTTGTTCTGAGCATAGAAAGTCAGACTGCCCCATAAATGTGACAGTTTTATTGGAGCCTTGTTCCTCTTTCCCCGACATAAGAAAAGAGTGCACCTGCAGGGTTGAATTTCTGGGCATGTGAAAATCCCGAGATGATCACATCAAAAAGAAGAGTGAGTGAGTGAGTCACTGTCAGCACAGCCAAGTTCCTTTCTTTTTTTTTATCTCTTCAAATGTGGTCCACGAGTTTCTAGTGTTGGTAAATTTGGAATTACAACTGGTTCTAGTTCGTATCTCTCTGATACATGATACCATACTGGCCAAGAAAAGAGGACATGAAAGGGGCTCATTTAGTCACAATGTGACTGTATGATCTACTTACACTGCATTTATTATGTCTTTACATGTAATGTGCTGAATTGCAATCTGAGTTACTAATGAAATCAACACCTATATCAAGTGGATGGTCTGCTGATAGGTTAGAACATTATTAATGTGTGTTCAGTCATGTAAGTGACATAAGACTGTTCTCAAAACTACTTTACAGGGATCTATTCAAATAGGTACACAAGATATAAACAAAACTGTCTGTTAATAAAATTGCAATTGAAAACATTTTGAATGGGTGACACTTAATATAAATTAAAGGGTTGTGGACTTTTTAACACATGTGTCTGAGTACTGAAGTTAGTTTGACCTGACAACTGTGTGTTGTTTATCTGATTAGTGCTTGGCACTCGTGTGGCACTAACAGTAAAACACAGTAGGATTCCTTAAGTCACATCAATGATATTCCAGGAAAGACTTCCTTGAACTAACAAAGAAAGCTATTAATAGTGGCAAGTTCCAGATTACTGACATCTACAAGCAAATATGCAGCTTAAACACAGAAATAGGTGTGTGAATATATGTATGCCACAAAAACCTTCAGTTAATTCCTAGAAACATGATCGAAATCAGTAGTTTAGCAGAATTTCTCATATACTGTCGCTGGAGGTAATATTTTTTTAGGTTTCACTGATCATGCTACTGATATGGAAAATCTCACTTTGCTGCACACTCCAGAATAAGGTTTCTGTGCAGGTTTCTGTGCTCATCTCTTAAACGTTTTACACTGAAATGGAAGAAAGCAATCCCAGAGTTCAGACATGAGACGCGTTGGCCTGCAGGTGTCGGGAGATGGGCGTGACAACTCAAGGAAAACACACAACAATGACCTGCTTTTAGCTGTTTCTAGATAACACAAATCTGCATCTCGGTGACGGTAAACCTGACCTAAAGTTATTGTTCAAACGTGACCATCGTACTAAGTTTGCATCCAGACCACATGAGCAAAATAAAACGAAACCAACACCGAGAGTGCTGCTTTTACCACTGTGGGAACTTATCAGCACTGAACAGCTTGAGTTAAAAGCAACATTAATAACACATACATTACTTATTGAATATTATGGAGGTAATTTCTTCTCCAACATGAATAACTTATGGGTACAATGCTGCATTTGGAACTTATTTTAGTAGGGATACTTGCAAAAACTAAAGGAGGTAAGCCAGTAATCGTGCATTGATATGGTGTGCTGTGATTTAGTGATGAAAACAACCGACCCTGGGTATAAGGAACATCTTCAAGACGTGACAAAAGCAGAAGTTGGTGTAGTCACTTACCTGCTAGGCTTTCACTTATCCGGCAAGTTTCGCCGTTCAAACGATATCCCTTTCCTCACTAAAACTGACCGAAACGCTCAGTGACAACTTTTTAAATAGTTAAACGGACAAAAACGAGCCAGGAGCAACAGCAATAAACTCCCTTCGCCAGCACGGGAAACACTTCACGACACAAGAAAAGACGATTTTCAACCCATCCCCTACAATGCAGTCGTTCCAGCCACACAAACTTCAAAAACTACTTTAGTGACAACTACGCGGGCCAATGCTAACGGTGAATTCTAATGTAGCCAATCAGAATGCAAGTAATAGAAAAGAGAGGTGGGACATTACGGTGCGCTTGGTTGAGAATGTCGTGTTTACTGCCGTCGCAATTCGCCGTTCCCGTTGAAGAACCCTCCCTCCGTCTGGAATACAAAGCAGCCCAGCGCGCTTCTGTGCTCAGGGGGAGGGCGAGCGCTTCGTCGGAACAGCCAGCCTGGAAGTCATATGAGTTACTGGCAGTGTCGACGTCATCAACAGTTTAATAACACCAGTGCTGTTCATTATCGACCTTTCCTCATCATGGCACAGTAGGTGAACACATAATAAAAACTTATCAGCTAAAACACAGGTATATAAAGATTTCATGAAGTAAAGATTATAGACAGCAAATAATATGTTATTATTTTAAAAGCCTTTATTTATATTGAAATTATTAGAAAAAAGAGGCCTTAAACAGAACAGAGGGGGCACACTTCATTTGTTAAGTATCAACAAATTAAGAGCAATTATGTAACACTGTGTTGCATCTGTGTTGCTGTTGTATATTCTTTCATTCAAATCACAATTTCTCATGATATGCTATGCATGACCACCTTCACACAGCAGACTGGTTCCATTTTTGAAAAACCTGTAGCTTTCAAACAAGGCAAAAAATATACACTTGGCAAACACACACATTTGTTTATATAGGCCAGTATCTGTGTGTGTCTCATTGTGCGAGACATTGTACACATTGCTTGTCAAATACTCTAAAAATATATTTATTTTATTATAAGCTTCACGTGCAAGTAATTGATTTATTTGCTGTTGTATAATATTTCCACAGCGCTGATATTAATATTACGTTTCAGTGAAGATCAGTGTGCATAGGTATTAGGCACATACTCATCAGGTATCACACACACACACACACACACACACACACACATCCCTGTGTCTGTCATTCTAGCCACTTCTAACTGTTCTCCACTTTGCTCAGAGGGAGCACTCTCCTTAATTGCATTCCCCACCTCATTGATTATTTTAATGGTGTTCCAGGCTTGACAGTGGGCTCCTGCATGCCTACACCACATCAAGGTCACATAGCGTCTCTAGGGAGGAAAATAGAAGCTGTACATCCACTTTACTCTCGTCTGGAGCCCAGTGCCTTACATAATCCAAAGTGGAAAAGATTGAACACGTTGGCAGTTTATATCAGGTTTACAATTGCAATCCAATTATCATACAACAAATAATCCTCCATGACTATTTTCACTAACTAACTGTTCTTTTAAACTGGTCACCGCTTTTTTTTGTCAATGTTGACATCCCGTTCATTACTCTAAGGAACATTGTACATGACCGCTGCAAATCTACTTACCTTCTGAGTTCTGTCATATACTAACATACCATGCCATTCATAATACCTGGCGGTGTGCTGTCTCACTCTCACTGCAGTCAGGATGACATTTGCATCTCCATGTGTTACGGAGTCATTAAGCTGTCATCTTGCACTTGACTCCATAATTTTTCTGCCTGCAGTTACCTTGGGAAAATTTAATATTGATGTGCAAATGTACTGTGATGAGCTGTGGCCATTGTGACAAAGTAGTCTTTCTCCTCCTCTGTGTAGCAGTGTGCTATGTGTAGCTTGGAGAGTACAGCTTATCCAAATGTAAAATATGACAAATTAAATAAACATCAAGACAAAGTCAATTATGATCAAACAAGCATGCACCATAAAGATAGCAGAAAATGTTACATTCTACATGGCACTGATACTAATAAGATATTACAAATTTGCTTCAGTATTCCCAGTTTAATTTAACCGTAGGTTTCTAGTTCTTTTCAGTATGTCTACATTGAAATACATTACACTTGGCACATTGCCTGAGTAAGTGAAAGTAACCATTAGTTATTATTTACACTTTTTTTGTGTAACACATGCACATTACAAAACCACTAACCAATATAAATCTTGCCAACAACTTCTGATTAACTATTAATGTGCATATAATACATAGTATATATTATAAATATATGATGTATATGTTGTACATTAAATCTAAAGAGCAAAGACTATTTATACCCTTTTTTCTTATATATTTTATTAAGCTAACAACAAACTGCAAATACCCTAAACAAGCAATTCTAGGATAACCGGCCTGCAGCACGTTTTAAAGCTAGCGTGTGTGCTAATAAGGAGCAATGCAAAAGTCATCCCTGATGGGTATAATAAAAAGAGAACAGAAAAGATAGGAGATATCACAGACTGTGATCATGTCTAGAATGTCTCTACAGCTAATATTGTGTCCTTATGATGAGACTCATCCATCAAGGCTGGGTTTCCCCTCTTCATCCTGGCTTCTCTTTCATCACAGCCTCATAGAACCAGGATGCTCTATTCAGTTTGGGTCTTCTTTATATGATCTGGCTCCACTCTGACCAGCTGAGAGTCCTCCGTCACCAACAGATCCTCCATTTCTGGGCTGTCTACACTCACCAGCTCACCTTCCTCCACCTCCGCGCGTACACCCAGTCCGTTCTCTTCTGCTGCTGGTTGGCCCTCTGCGTCGGTCACCTCCTCCATCTCTGTACTCTGCACCACCTCCACCTCCCCTTCTCGGATCTTCTTAACATGGAAGGTGAAGGGGGGGACGCGGTACACAGTTGTCTTGGAGCGAGCATAGATCATGTGGTCAGGAGTGAGGGACTTCTTCATCTTGTCTTTAGAGCTCTTCATTTTCGCCCGACGCTCCTGGTTGGGGGTCATGCGGGTCCCGAGCTTTTCAATCTTTTTCTCTAGGTTGTGCTTGGTTTTTTCAATGTTGGCACGGGTTTTTTGCCTGGTCTTCTCCAGGTTCTCGCGGGTTCTTTGCTTAGTCTTCTCCAAATTTTCCTTGGTCTTTATTTTGTTCTTCTCCATTTGCTCTTTGGAAAACGCTTTCTTGATGTTGTCGACTTGTTGCTTAGTATTGCGCTGGAAACGCTTAGTACGAGACTCTTCAATAATCTCCTCAATCTCCACCTCCTCATCAGAATTAAGGTTAGCTGGAATTTCTTCTTGTCCTTCCTCAGGTATATTCTGAAGACCCTGCAATGCTGCTGTCTCTGCCGTCTTGGATTTGGACGTCTTTGGTGCCTTCACTTGGTCCTGATGGAGCAAAAAAGAAAAACAACACTGTTAAGCCACGGCAGCATTATATAACATTTTCTGTATATAACATTTGCTACAATATTAACAAACATGGTGCTCTGCTGATGTATGATGTAAAGTATGGCAAGTCATTTATACGGCATGTAAAAATTATCAGCACAAGAATGTGAAGGTAATGGCCCTTGAGTGAGAAATGAAATTGACAATATTTATAATGGTCACTAGACACAAAGTTGACGGTCTGTAGCTTGTCTAGAGTGCCATCTAGTGGTATCAATTACATGCCTATTCTAAGCTCAATTATTTTACATTTCCAGTCTCAGACATGTTAGGAACTTGGGCTGTTGTGTTTTGTATGGAACATTTCCTAAATAATATGCTTCAAATAATATGCATCAAGTGTATATGATGTGCAACTCTACAGTCATATTGAAACTAAAGCCAACAGGCTTAACCCATACCACAGGTGCATTTCCTGCCTTTTTGCTAAAGTTTCTTTATACAGTTATAAATTCACACACTTCCTTTGTTGCGACCTACAGAGCATTTTGTCTAACAGTCTAACAACATGCAAAAAAGATGTTCACATGGTTTTATAGCATTTAAATGTTTGGAAAATATACACATAATCTACAATTCTGCTCATGCATCACTTAGACCTGTTGCTTAGAACACTTTCAATTTCGCCTTATACAGCACATCACTGCAGTAATTCCACACGAAGTCAAGAATAAATGTATATACATACAATATATAAATCCAGATGTAGAGCAGTCACCTAAATAGTAAAATACATTTTACAGATTTACACTTGAATTCCTTTCTAGTGTTTTTCTTCGCTGTTCTTGGCAAAAAATAATCCTGCACAGTCCACAGTGCACACAGAGCTACCTATAACATCATAGTACTGCTATACTGCTGACAGCTGCCAATCAGTCATCATCATATCCTAGTTTCATTCACGTAACACTATTAGCATAGCGATTCTCAAATTAATCATAAGAAAGCCATTTCTTGTTACCTGTCAAATAAAGCATATTTATCCTAGTGTATTCACTCTTCCCTCGTCATATTAGATTAAATCCTTTTTGTTATGAAACCATGAGGTCATGTTTTTTCCCCTTCTTTCACCTTGTACAATAAAACAAAACTACATTCCCTTTAGCCTGCATGTATTGCAGATGTCTTCATCTCATCCCATGGACCCAGACAGTTTGTTCTATATTTATGAATGTTTTCTAAAACAATCCAACACTGGAGAAAATATCTCGATAGGTTTCCTGTTACTAAGTCAGTAATATTTATTAAAAAAAATAAATGTTTTAATTAGTATTTTTATTCTGATGTCTGACTTCTAAAAAACAGACACCTGTCCGATCACATGAGCGGCACATCTCCCTGGGCAGTTCAAATATTGCCATATGATCCTATCGTAAAACGGACATTGCCTCCTTATCTGGTGCTGAGTATAATGTGGGCCTGGCTGATCCGCTCTGTATGGGGTTATTTTGGGCTGGCCTTTCCCTCTCTCTAGATTCCATCTCCCATTCTCTGGCTACCAGCCACTGCAGCACTCAGTCCTAAGGACACTCCCTGCCACACAACCCCCTCCCCTTCTGTGCAGCAACAGATAAACACAGTGCTCCGTCTCCATGGCAACCACTTCCTCATGTTTTCTCTGGTGGGTGGTGAAGTTTAGATGATAAACAGCTGATATATCTACAACAATATACCAACATGAGGCTCTGGTTCTCAGTCATCACAAATAATAACACTGCACCTGCTTTGCAGACGTGCACACAATGCAAAGTGAGGCTGAGTTGTAATAATAGCATTAAAGAGAGAGATTTTTGAATGTATAAGGACATACTGCACAGTATCCCACAGATTTGTCCATGGAACAATGAACAGGAACTATGAGTATTCATATGAAAATACACATACACACCCTCTCACAAAAAAAGCAGACACAATTTGTACTTTTAAACCTTAGCAGGTCTGATGCCTGAGGCCTGAAGCAGGAGGCTTCCACGCCTGATGGAAAAACAACAGTGCATGGCATGCTGCAAATAATTTAAGCATGGTTCAGGACCATGTCAGTGCCTTAAATGCCTCACTGAAATTACGTAGTTAAGGTCATCACTGTTAGTTTCCTAATGTTTGCCTGGAGCTTATCTTTAAAACTGGAAAGCAAAGCGCACTATAAAGCATCTGTAAAACTGTATTATTAGTCCTCAGAATTTAATGTAATAATGATAGAGTGAAGAGCCAGACCATCCGTCCATTATCCTAACCACTTGTCTTTTTAAGGGTCACAGAGTACTGAAGCATATTCCAGCTGTCATTGGGTGAGAAGCAGGGTACACCCTAGAAGGGTCGCCAGTCCATCACAGCACTGACATATAGAGACAGATACATATATTGGCAATTTAGAGTAACCAATGAACCTAACATGCATGTCTTTGGACAGTGGGAGGAAGTCGGAGTGGATTTAAACCCTTCTTTCTGTGAGGCTGCAGTGCCAACCACTACACCAACCACTAGCGGCCTGGTAGCTCAATGGGTTAAGCATCAGACTGGGATGCAGAAGGTGAAACTCCGTCTGACTCCTAGTCCATCCCTCACCAGGTGTGTCCCTGAGCCAGACACCCAGCACTAGCTCCCTGTAAGTCGTTTTAGATAAAAGCGTAGGCCAAGTAAAGTAAAGTACACTACCCACTACTGCCCAAGGTCAGATGAATACTAGATATTCAAGATTCAAAACACTTTATTAATCCCAGAGGGAAATTGTTTGGCCTGTTACAGTCGCTCTCAGGTCAGAAAAGATTAGAGGACCCACAACCATGATCAGCACCAACCGAATATAAATAAAAAAACAACAAATATATAAAAACAAAAAACAAAAACATGATAATAACATCAATCACAAAAATGGACAAATTGATAGTTATGACTATTACATGGGGAAGCGGGGGAGGAATTGTTTAGTTTGATTGCCACAGGAGGAAATTATTTCGTGTAGCGTTCAGTGGAGCACTTGACACTGATAAGTCCCTTGTGGAACGTGCTCCTCTGCCTAGACAGGACACTGTGTAGGGGGTGGGAGGGGTTGTCCATGATTGAGAGGAGTTTGGAGAGCGTCCTCCTCTCAGCAACAACATGTAGAGGATCCAGCTCTACACTAATCTACAACCAATCTATATACAATCCTACGTGCACACACGATACTAGCTTCTAAATGGCTTCTCTTTACTCAATCTTATATTAGACTTTCAGTAATCATGGAAACCCAAAAGCAGAGACGTTGCATGTTGGAACATTTGGTTGTTTACATTCTTAAAACTTGACTCAGTTCACTGTGGAAATTACGATAATATCAGCAATGTCTGTTTTTCTGCCTCATTACAGCTTAGGTTAAGAAAGACGACATTTACTCACTGGTTACTTTCCTCCCACTTACCAGCAGTGGAAAAATTGCAACTGTGTGTGTGTGTGTGTGTGTGTGTGTGTGTGTGTGTTGGGTATGGTGATTGAGTATTTTTGTGCTCTTCACTATGAGAAGGTCTAATGTTTCTTTTCATTAAGTGTGAACCACACCTCATGGAAACGTTGTTTATAGTTTAGGAAAAGTCTTGAAACTGCTCAGAAAAGTCAGCAACTGTTTCTCCGAAGGGGAACCAATTAAAAAGCCCCGGCAGAGTGGGGGGAACAACTACAATTAAAACCATCAAGTAAGAAGACTGAAATGGAAAGTGAAGAACCATTAACATCTTTCAAAAATAATTGACTTTAAGGAGTTGATATAAAAACGAGCAGTGAATTCTTATTGTCTAAATATTACCAGAGGCAAAATGTTCTCTGTCTGAGTCATACGGGGGCTCAGGGACAATTTCACCACTGCCTGTTACCATGGACAACACAGCAAACAGTCTGCTCTCAGTCAACACTATACAGAGACAACAGCAGCTTTGACTAAATCTGACTTTCTCCATCACTGTCTCCATCTCTGCTGTTGCTAGGCTAACTGATGCTGGACCAATATTCTTGATTGGTTATTAGCAGCATTCCTAAAATAATTACGTGGCTGCTTTTGGTTGCACCAGTTTCATGTGCGCTGAAAATCTCTGTAATTAATGTTTTTCACTCTATTAATTGTAAAGTGCTTGTGTGGAAATGTGGACAACCACAGTACTAACAATTATGCATTAATATTACAAAAATATATATTTAAATGTCAGGAATTCTTTATTTCTTTGCATTTAAACCAAATATAATAGTCCTATTACTGTTTAATAATAACTGCATGATGTGGTTAGGAAATGTAGGAAGGTTGCTATTTAGATCATTAATCCATGTACATTAACATTCACAATTGCTAATCCACCTACATGCATGCACACACTGCTTGCTTGTAAACGCACGCAGAGACAGATACACGCCGCTCCTTTTGAGGCAGCGTGATGAAAGGCCCCTCCAGTGAGTCACAGGAGCAGCTGTCTGATCCTGTCCAGTCCTTGCAGCTGTGCACCTAGCTTTCACAGTGAGTGATATCACTCACCCATGTGCCCCTCCAGAATGGGGAAAGGCCAAAAGAGAGATTGTCATGAATAAGAGGTGGAGCTTTGCATGTTAGGGGGCCATAAAGGCCTGAATTGCAATGCTTTAAACCCTGGAGAGTGGTTGGAGTCTATAAAAAGGACACTTATGTGCTCTGGTCATTAATACTGATGCCTACCACACTCTCAAACAATTCACAAAGGATCAACTTAGACGCCTACCACTGCAGGAAACTAGTTTTTGCACAGTGTAAATTTTGTTTCATGACGCTCTCTTTTAGAAAAACCTCCTCTGACAGCCCTATGTTTAAGCTTTCTGTTAGTAATGGAAACATCAACAAGCATCCCACTATGTCCACAGACAGATGCATTCAAAGAGAAGGCCTGTGTATGTACCACAGGACGACGTCACGTTATAGTGCAAACCGCAGGAAGGGAGTTCCTTGGAATCCGAACAGGGAAGTCCTTTTCCACTGTGCAGCTTTCTAATCCATCACTTTCAACCTACTGGAATTCCAGAGTGTGTCACGGTATGTTAGTTGGTTAGAAAGTTTTATTTTCCCATTGACGTCTATGTAAATGTGCAGTTACCGTGTGAGAAAACACAACTAAACTATATAACTATAACTTACATAAGATATCAATAGATATCAACCAGTGTGTTATTTTGCCAAATCTTTTTTGAAATGTATCATATGCTGTAAGCTGTTTAAACCCTTCTCTGAGAAAATGTGTAATATAAAACCTTTCTCATACTAACGAGAGCTGTAAAAACCTATGAAAAGTTAAATGTTACGTCAATAACGTTTAAGTTTAAAGGTAGCCTCTGACAGTGATAATATAATTAAAATTCTAATTCTATTATTTATAGCTTCATCATCCTAAACATCCATGTGCATGCAAAATCTAATCCCAAGGCTACCCCAACTCCAAAGAGCATCCTGGCAGAGTCTCGGTGACAGCCTATAACTCACATACCAGTGACAAGAACGGCAAGCTGCTACAGCAGCAGTGGGAAATATACCACCGGGGTAACCTGACTGTTGTGCAGACCAGACTTTACTTTCACACGCAACATGTTAGGTTACAGGAGTAACAGTGACTTATATTTATAGGAAATGTGCAGATCCTGCTTTACCGACAACTTTTTGTATCACTCAAATGAGAAAATGTGCACATCTGCAGTGGCAACTCCAGTCACGTGGGAGAAATATTTCGACACTCTTCCTCAGTCTGAGGACTGAGCTGTCTGAGTTAGTACATTAAAGGACAGTCTGGACAGTCTGAGGACTGCATAAGTGTCGAAATATATCTCCCACTTAAAAAAAATTGTTCCAGATGAACTGAATCAAACTTCTGGGATACATTCACATCTGCCATGTAAAGTAAAGTGAAGTAGCTGCATACACAGTTTCAGTTATACTGGCAGACGTTTTGAGATATCTCCTTCTAGTATTGGAGCTGTGCAGAAACAATGTCCACAGTTAAGGAAGACTTTTAAATAAAGAAATTCAGTTGTTGACGCCCTTAATTGACATCATTAATCATAACTAAAGGTAACACAGTAGTTTCCTGTAATGTACTAACTCAGACAATTTGGCCCACCTTTTATTTTGGCTTTGGCCTCATCTGTGAAGGGTATGCCTACAAACCTTGGAATAAACAGCACCAAGCTTACACAGAGTTGTGATATGGTATGAGGACACATTTCTGTGTGTCGGCCAAGAAGCAGGATGACAACTACAGCTGTTCAAAGGGAGGGGTGACCTGATGAGTTTCCCAGCTGGTTAACCCTGTCTGGTGCTGTGGGATGGGGATGTTTGGTGAGAGGGGAAGCTACCTGTGGTCTAAGATCGGAAAACAGGGGAATTTCTAATTTAAAAGGCCAGGATGAGTAAAATAACTAATGACTAAAATGGTCACAGTGATACAGACATTAGAAATATGCTGTATTTTGTTGTTTCTTTTAGGTTTACAGTGCTGTAAAAAGTATGTTTACATATTTATCACACTTAAATAATTCAGATGAAAAGCTGAGCTAAATTTCACTTGCCGTACCGAGGTCCAAATACTCAGACCTGCTCAATGAATTAATCATGTAACTGGCATGTATCAGTCTGGAAAGGGTTACAAAGCCATTAGCCACAAATGCAGAAAACTTGAAACGGGGCTGAACCTTCATGGCCCACCAACAACGTGATTATCCCCCCTTTTGCGCAAATATTTTCTGGACTGATGAGACAAATATCCTAGTGACAGTGAGTTCAGGCAAAGCTACAATGCAACAAATCCACCTAAAGAAAAGTGCCAGCGATCAGGTGAACTGAATGTGAGTATATCCAAATACCTGTGCCATTGTGTCTCCACAACTTTAGGTTTTTACTGCGTCTGAATCATCTATGTAATATAAAGCAAATAAAAACGGAAGAAGAACGAGGTAGATGAAAGGCAAGGACAATGGCATTTCCACTATATAAGAGAGATACAAAGAAAGTGAAAAAGGACAGTTTGCCCTAGTTACTTAGGGTTCAACCTCCTTGTTCCTTTGTCCCATAAAAAATGTGTGAGAATGAGAAAGAGATTGCGTTGCATCAAAATCTGTCCAGAAATGCCAAAAGAAACATAGATCTGTCTGCAAGATGTCGCTCGTGACTTGTTTAACCTTTTGAAAAAAAAATCTTTTTCTTGCTTAATTAATTAATTAAAATATTGACAATGCTGCCAAAACTGTTTATAATGAGGACAATGACAATTCATACTGTGTCCACCAATTTATAGAAAGTCTTAATAAGATATGGGGCAGATGTCTTTCAAAGATAATTATTGGTTAACATATTATAACCGTGCATACTGTCTTTTTTTGACATTTCTGTTATGTATTTCATAGTCTTGCCAGTGAGTAACTACTTGACAAAGTTTTACAAGCAGAGCCACACTTTCCACCAAGTACTGGAACTCAGTACTAGCTCTACATAGTAGCTGACAAGCAATAGTGAAATGTGAAACCTGCCAGATATCTTTCCACTTGTCCAGAAAAAGTCTCACTGCAGGAGAGAAAGACAGACAGGGGCGATTGGAAGAGGATGCCTGTAGAGTGTAAGTGCTGCAGCGAATACTGAATGAGCCATGCCCTTCGTCCTGGATTAGAAGTCTGAGTGGGAGTAGATGGAGCTCAACTGCAAGTAGGGATGACAGCAGAGAGAAACTTAGAAGAAGGAAGGAGAACAAGTGGTCATGTTGGCAGGACGAGCAGAAAGATGCCAGCGGGATGAATCACAATGCTAACTTGGTGCTGCTCGTCGAGCGCTTTTGGTATTCCTCAGTTGCTTGCGCTTGTGTGCACGGGCGAGGCTAAGTGCTTCATAACTCATCTCTCAGTAACGAGACTGAAATCCGGTTTGTGCCTGGAAAAGAGATTCAGAGAGCTGGCTAATAGCTGTCTGAATCACGGTGTCTGGGCCCAGAGAAGAGGGATGGGCCTGGTGGTGGGGCTTGTTGGCTGTGAACTGTGGAAGTCTGTGAAGCCGGCGTGGAATATGCAGACTGCAACTGAGAAGCCTCACATCTCCCTGATAGAGTTGACCACATGGCTATCGCTGTCCTTGAACTGCAGCCAGATTCCAGACACACAGCAGTACTGTCCCACACTGATGGACACATGATCACATTGCACAAACTGCATTAATCCACATAATTAAAAAGGGTTTGTGCATCACGAAACACATACGTGGGGCTGAGTTCTGGTCAGCTGTGTAAAAGGGTGGAATTAAAGTACACTTTTCCCCTTATAAAGCCAAGTACAACAGTAGTGGTCTACTATTACAGTTTGTGTAATGCTTATTATTATGAAGTATGTAAATTTAAACCACATTTTAATGTCTTCCCATCTGATAAATGAATGTTTGTTAATATACCGTTTGCAGTTCCTGCAGACTTTAGGCTCCAGCTTGTGTCTATAATGGCTTTTTAAACAATATTTTTTAATTTAATGCTCTGAGGTGATAATGTTGATTTAGAAAAATAAATAAAGTAATAAAACAACTTACAAATTAATCTACAGAATAAACAATAATGGACACAATCATTTCTTTCTTTTAATTAGACCTGATTAAAAGACAATGCCTCGGGAAATGTTAGACAGCTCTCCACTTACAAAACTTTTAAACTATAAACACTGATTCCTCTGCAGCATATTTACACACCGTGGTTCTGCAACTTTTTTCTCATGTAAAACATCTGTTTAATTCTTCCACCATTGCTGATATCTGCTGTGCATTTGGTAAACATCTGCATCGCCACACCCAGCTGTTGCTGGGGGATTCTGCGCGCCGCCATGATTGCAAGTTTAATTATAAAGCGTCACTGTTGTAGTATTTTAGGCTAAAAAGCCTAAAGTGACGTGGCTATTCTTAGCGTGCAAACACATAGTGACAGAAAAATAAAAATACAGCACCACCAGTTCAAATCAGTATCAGCTCCACTAAGCAGATTCATTAAAATGCTTCTCTTGTCTGTCCTTTTATTCTTTTGAATTTTAGCCACACTTGACATTTACACTGTGCTTGAAAACTAATACCGATGAGGAATGTGTACACAACAGACACTCGCACGCACACTGAATGGCCTACATTAACTCTGGGGATGTTTGATGTAACCCTGACCATAACCTCTGCACGCCAATTCTTGACCCTTAGCTCGCTCTTACCCTAATTCTAATTCTGCCCCCTAACACACTCTAACACATTAACACACGAACAGACAGTGGAAAGTGGCGAGATCTGACTGAGAGCCAGTGTTGGTTTGCTGTGCTGCCAATATCTGCTCAGTCTATGTGTCAGACAATTAAAGCCGACATGGTGCAGCCATCCTCTGGCAATAAATAGATCGTGGGAGCCCGAAACAGCTACTGCAACATGGAAGCTATGGCTCCTACAACTGTTTTGAAAACATGACAGTCAGTTCAGTCCATGATGAGGGCATTACGCTGACATAATCCCAACAGGACGTTTTATTCTGTGCCAATCAAAACTACAAACCTGAATAAAAAAAAGCTCCATAAAATCGTTCAGGTTTCTAAATTGAGTTACATCTTTCATACAGTGTCACAAACAGCAGGAGGCACCTGCTTTGCAGAGTAATTTATTAAGGCCTAGTATCCATGATTGGATTTCTGCTAGATACCAATAGTGTAACCTGCTCCCACAGTGAACATCCTAGACGGGGGACATGAAAACATTCATGGCTGCCAACACAGATTCTGCAGTAAGCTCTACTCACGAGAGGATTGAAACTCTCAGATTCAATGTTCCTAATGTTTTAATGAAAACTGCCTCTGCAGGCAACAGGATGTAATGTGCTGCATTCTGCGGTCATTCTACAGTCAGTGACAGATCTTAGGGCACTATATCTCTTCACACACACAATAATCTCAAGCACAAGTTCTGAATGTTTAGCAGCCAGACCTGACTGACATCCTGGCTAAAAAAAGAGAAGAAAACAGGTCTCAATAGCAAAAAGTGGTCAGTGCAGCAATGTCACACTCTCACGTGTGCACTACTCTGCGATTATGAGCTCATGGTTTTTTAAATCTATTATCTATCCATTTTATCCACTGTTTTTCTAAGGAAAAGCTAGCATGCTCCCTAAAATAAACCGGTACAGGTTTGAGCACCTGTTAGGAGTCTCTTACTACAGAGAATTTGTCATAATAAAAACGACATTTCATCTTACATGGCTGCAGCCTTGCCAACGATCTGTCCTCTGAGCACTCTGAGGTGGGGCACTGGTTCTGTCTCAAGTAGACCCTCGTGCCACAGTTTATAAGTCTTATACTTTTATATACACCAAGAGTCTTTATTTAGTTTCACTGGGTAATCAAGTCCCGTGGAAAAGGAGAGGTCACTACCTGCCTTTACTTTCCAACGGAGCAACTATTAGAGGGGGGGGGGGGGGGGTCCCCCTCACCTTAGCGGGAGTTTAATTTATAGGAAAATGTGATGTCATTGATATTGCAGACAAGGCCCTGCATCCTGAGAAACGACTACGCTGCTTTTGATTTGCACCAACAAGCTTAACTCTCTCCGCTGAGTTGATGTCGGTAGGTTGCTTTGATGGCAACCTGTGGGGAATGCAGCATGCGCTTTTTAGAAACCAGCATGCATTAGTATCCTTATGATGGTCACCGTATACTCAAAGACACATTATTGACTATAATGTGATGAAAATAATATGATAACTAGTTCTTATATTTCCTGCAACCCACCTGGTAGATGAGGACTTTGAAGTTGCGTCTTTTCAAGAGCTCGCTCTCGTTGGTCTCCAGCCTCCTGATCTGGCCCGCTTGCTTCTCCAGGTTGCTGCGGACCGTTTTGACGTTGACGCTGACTTTGCGCACCTTATCCAGCATTTTGTTGACAGTGTTGGCGGTGCCAACGTGGTTCTTGGACAGCTTAGCAAGCTCCCCTTGGATGGTTGACACTGACTTCTCCATGGCCTCCTGCCGTTCTTCAAGCCCATGCTGAGTCTGCTGGATCTGGTCTACAACCCCAATAATCTTGTCCAGCAAAGCCAGGACCATTACACCATTCATCTGGGCTTCACTTTTGCCTCCAGAGCCAGCGGCAGCAATCACTAGATCCCCATCATCAGCTGAGTCGTCATCGTCTACGGCTGGATCAGTGGCAGCACCCACCAAAGCTACCTCCTCATCGTCATAAGGCACTTTGGCCACGGTTGTGTGCTCCTTTTTCACACCTGTATCTGCCATAGCTGTCAACTCCAAGTGCAAACTGCTTGCGTACTCACTACAGATAAAAATACACTAGTGAAAAGCTGCAGAGAACTCAGTCTCTAATCCTATTTCCTATCTTTCAGACAACTTTCTCAACAACTCTTTCTAGTTTACGTTTTGCTTTAACTTTCTCTTCTCCCTCTGTATCTCACACTCAACCCTCTCTGTCTCTCTCTGCCTATGATCGGGGATGCCAGCCAGCCGAGCGAAGTGGGGCCTCTCACAGCTGAGGCATGTGTGCCCTGACTCAAATACCACCCTGTCAAACTTTTCCCGCCCCCGCCCCTGGCTCCTTCTGCTTCAGGGGCTCCACCCCATTCTGTCCCCAAGCACAGGGCGGCATAAAGTCCCAGACTCCACCTCTTATTTGAGATGAAACTCCTCCTCTCTAACAGGAAAAGGTGAGGGCCAGCAGAAATAAGATCAGTAAAATGTATAGATAGATAGATGACTTTGTTTTAGTGTCCTCTAGTGGTCATCATTGAGAATTACACCGAGGCCTTTATCAAGTCACTGTCATGTTATGGCCTTTGGTGAATGCCTACAGAATTCTGTGAGGATGAGGAGCTGGACTTTAAAAGGTATTGTAAACTTCTTCTTCTACACTACCTTCTACACTAACACTAGCTTTGGGAAAATATGTAGAGCCTTCTCTTTAGTTTTACTATTATAAGGGACTTGGCAAAGACAAGGTCTGTTACACAAACTACTAACTTTCTTATAGCATAATGTTAGTAAAGTAAAGTTAATTTCTGTGAGCTTCTGATATGTCTCCTTATACATAATATACACAATAACCACCTGACGGCTAGTAACAGAACAGAAGTATTACTATTGTAAGGCAATGCTCAGAGTTTATGGTTTCCTGCCCCCCGGTGTCCACAGTCCCACAGTGAGTAACTATATCTGTGTGTTAGTCATGCTGTGAAGATGGAGATAATTGAACTTAAAAATAAAACGTACACCAAACAGGATGTAGTTACACATTACTCGGATGCATTGGCACAGATGATCGAAGGGTTTAAATTGATTGTAATAAAATAGAACAGAATAGGGGCCCCCAAAATAATCTGCATGGGACACCCAAAGACCTAGAAATGGTCCTGCTTTACATAATCATGGCAAACAAACAGATAAAAAAATAATAGCATGCAATTTAAAAATGAAAATCAATTAGTCTTTTTTTCTTTTTAGGAATTTAAAGTTAAACTCCAAATGGTTAAATTGCATCAACATGACCACCAACCAGGTTCAATCTGCCCTTGGTTCATGAGAAACGCCATCAGATCCAGGTCTGCACCGAGCTGGTTCACGCTCTGTCCTGTAGAGGGCAGTAATCCGCCCGGTAGAGTTCATGCTGACAAGAAAAGAAGAAGTAGAGTCTCCGCTTTAAACCACACACAGAGCAGGTCTGCAGATCAGCGACAGTCGACAGGAAAAGCGAGGAGGAGGGAGACAGGCTCTCCACATAAACAGTAAGGACGCAGCTCTTTTATAAAATAGCTGAGACTATGTTTGATGGGAGGCTGGTAAAGGTTACGGTTTATTGTGTGTGAAGTTAAATACCGAGCAACAGGTGCGCTATTTCAGCGTTAGCTGTTTGTGTTATGTCAAACTAAGAAAACGCTAACAAAGTTCGTTTAACGCTGATCGGAGTTAGTTAGCTGAAAAACATTTATGACCCAGCGTTTAGAAAGATATGACCTTTATTACAGCCAACACGCTGTTGTCCTTTCGTGCTCTCGGTGTTAGAGTTAAACTTCTTTGCTACAGCTAGCCCTAGTAGCACCTGTTGTTATGCTAACAGGTAAAATAAAGTTAGCTTTCCAACATCGTTTATTATTCTGTGATGTTAGTTGGTGAAGTGTGTCGTTGTCAGATTAGCTGTGGTAAGCTCGGTTTTATTTACTACTCTGACGTTTCCAGCTGTGACAGGTGAGCCGACGGTGTCGGGGGAGGTTGGTTAACGACAGCTGTAAGATGCTGTTAAGATAACTCATTAACTCGCTGCGAAACTACTCAGCCCCGCAGTTTTGTGAGAATAGATGGCGTTGGACAAACCAGAGTTTCAAATCGGTAACTTTTGATGCAGTGCGAGACTCAACCGAGCTGCGGGTCACATGCTGGGTTGTAATCCGCATATAAAGCCAGTGTAGGGGGGTTTAAGGTGCTTTGCTTCATGATGTTCACAGAAAGTCCTTAGAAGTCCTTTAGACTTAGCTCAATGGCAGACACCAAAATGCTCTACTCTACTCACCCTAGGTGTTCACATGCACAATAAAAATTGAACCCACCTGAAAGATTTCTAGTTTTACATCACTGATAGAGCTCAAACTCTTTTTTTTATCGTAGTTACATTCCTGGACTGATCATGAGATCAGCATGGGTTCAGCTAATGCTCTTTCTTTTCTCTTTTTAATGGCATCACAGTTTCTCACACTTGTGTTGAAGTAACGCACTAATGGTATATGCCTCCGTCATTATGAGTGATTTTTGACACTAGCATGTCACATGGAGTAAAGTGTTAAATGTAGAACGTTTAATAGAGTTCCTGTTTTGCTGTAGGGGGATCTAATACTTGTACGAGAATTGAAAGTTGTGTTTGTAATGTTCAGTTTCTAGAGTTTCTGGTTGATTTGAGTGCAAAGCACTCGTATCCTTCGCCAAGATGGGGGAACTCTTCAGAAGTGAAGAGATGACGCTGGCTCAGCTCTTTCTCCAGTCTGAAGCTGCCTACTGTTGCGTCAGTGAACTGGGAGAAATCGGGATGGTGCAGTTCCGGGATGTAAGTCCACTACTGTCACTCACTTCTGCTGTCCTCTAAATCAGACTTGCTACATTATTTATTTACTTTTTCTCTCTACTAACTAAAACATGGTTTCTAAAAGTGACACCCTTCACGCAGAAGCTCAGGAAATGTCTGATAAAACAACATCCGTAACATTGCTGTGAAAACACATGCCTTCGGGTCATGAGCATCATGCATCATGTGCTCACTGCTGACCCCTCATTCCATGCATGAGAAAGCCCACAGACAATCCGTGAGGGAAGCTTTGTGTATGAGATGTGCGGTAACACAGTAGGTCTGTGAATCAACAGGGTCTTCTCTTATTCATTTGATCAAATTATCCTCCAACAACTTTGAGCATTAGGCCCATTACAAATAATAATATTACTTATGTAGTTTTTACACAAAGTGTAATAATGCAAGGGTAAACAATTGTTACAGCAGCGCAGAATTAATTGTCATTATCTTCTCTTTAGTCAGTGTTTTGCAGACGTGACCGTCCATGTTCTGTTTTTAACCTTCACTCGTGTTCCTTTTATTGTAGCTGAATCCTGATGTGAATGCTTTTCAACGGAAGTTTGTCAATGAAGTCCGGAGGTGTGAGGAGATGGATCGTAAACTGAGTACGTTAGCTTTACAAATATCTTGGAAAAGGAGAGCGTGCCCTTGCTGTAGCCCTGGGTGAAAAAAAACAATGCTGCCGTTTGGATTTTAAACCACTACGACCCCTATTTATTCGCTTCTTCACCCTTTTAAAAGTACAACAAATATAGATGTAGCCCTAACTATTTTGCCCTCTAATGCCACTTGTGCACCTGCACCTGCCTTTATATCTCTTTACTTCTCTCCCACAGGGTTTGTGGAGAAAGAAATAAAGAAAGCAAACATACCAATAGTTGACACTGGAGAGAACCCTGAAGTGCCTTTTCCAAGGGACATGATTGACCTGGAGGTAACCGATCCCTCCCCTAACCATAACCAGTGATGTCTAGCTGTGCTGCTTCCCTCTTTTGACCGCGTGTGTGTCTTTCCACAGGCCACATTTGAGAAGCTTGAGAATGAGCTGAAAGAAATAAACACCAACCAAGAGGCCTTAAAGAAGAACTTTCTCGAGCTGACCGAGCTCAAGCACATTTTGCGCCGCACACAGCAGTTTTTTGATGAGGTCAGCATCCCTGTGCACATACGCCTTGCAAAACAATGTTCTCGGTCTGGTAACTAACGTGGGGGTGGGGGTGGAAGAGAAGCTTTTAAAATAGTTTATCACCTTGATTGTAAACTCAAGTTGCATTGGTGTAAAATGAGACACTGATAAGCTGTCTGCATCAAACTCTCTCTCTCTCTCTCTCACACACACGCACACACGCACACACGCACACACACACGCACACACGCACACACGCACACACACACACACACACACACACACAGTGCTGCTTGATTTGGCAGCAAGTGTTTTAACCTGTGACTGTTTGTAGTTGCTCACGTGGCCTTGTGGATAATACTCAGATTAATGCTTGGGTTTATTTCTACTGTGCACGGTTCGTTTCCCTTGCAAAATCATTGCCATTTCACCTTTGCCCAACACCAATTCCAAGCAAACCTGGCTTGACTAAAGGATCTTTTACAAGTTGTTTATGAGCTTTGAGCATAGAATCGTCTAACATGTAGCCGTTCGGCCAGTACGTGATGGTGAAAGAAACACCTCTTTAAACCCAACCTTCCTGCTAATCACATATTTTTCACCTATGTGTGTGCTCGGTAATGTTGTGGCAACAGTGATTGTTTCCGTTGTACCTGATGATTTGTTTACTGACTCTTGTAGATGGAGGACCCCAGTTTACTTGAGGAGTCCTCTACCCTCCTGGAACCCAATGAGGTTAACAGGGGGGCTGCTCTCAGACTGGGGCAAGTCATTTTCTTGTGGTCTTTCCCAATTTATATGTTGATATATTCAGTTCATGTGTGGTCCAGTCATCTGCGTATGAAAATGAATGGTTACAATAAGCCGGTCACCTCCCACACATCAGCTCTCAGCTTTGTCACGCAACAAAGATCACCTGAAGTGGAAACGGCTAAATGCTGTTTATTGACACAACATGTCTAAAAGTTACTTCTAGCCCCCATATACAAAGATCCCAGTTTCCATTTGTTGTTAAATGTATAATGTAAGTTTAGGGCATATCAGTTTAGCTAACTACTGGCAACATAAGCAGAATTGTTCCATATTTTGTAGATTTGTGGCTGGAGTCATTGGCAGAGAACGTATTCCCACATTTGAGAGGATGCTTTGGAGAGTTTGTCGAGGAAATGTTTTCCTGAGGCAGGCAGAAATTGAAGATCCCCTGGAGGACCCAGCTACAGTTAGTGTTGTTAATACATCGAACGTTTCATAACGTCTTCAGTTTGTAATTCATCATTCAGTATTCTCCTGCCAACATCCTCGTTTTATGTTTTCTCAGAGCGACCACGTCCACAAGTCTGTCTTCATCATCTTTTTCCAGGGAGACCAGTTGAAGAATAGAGTCAAGAAGATTTGTGAGGGGTAAGTGAATCGCATGTGGATCATTTCTAAAGTGGTTGACCTTTAGTCCTTATCTGTACTTTGTCCTCTGTCCCCAGGTTCAGAGCAACCTTGTACCCATGTCCAGAAACACCCCAGGAGCGCAAGGAGATGCTGGCGGGAGTGAATGCACGAATTGAAGACCTGCAAATGGTAAACGGGCTCAAGAAGAAATCACATGCACGATGTTGATTTACAGACATACTTGAACTGGTTAATTCTGGTTGTGGTTCTTCTTTCCCCCTTTTCTTTCTACCTGTTCAGCAAGAGAGGACATTTCATAAGACGGCAACAGATATAGCCTTTTCCTAAATAAAATAATAGTTTATTTTATGTTCACATCATAGAAAGGTAACATCAACGTAGAGTTGTGATAACCCCTCTTCCTGCCATGTTTGTCTGTCTGCGATGATGCTGGCTTTAATAATCACCCCATCCTGTGTGACGCAGGCAAACAGTACTACTTCAAACAAGTACTGCCCTGTAGATATTTGAGCTGCAGTGCTCTCTTGTTAAGACCCTGCTATGTTAACTTACGCCGTAAAGGGAGTGCCCTCCAACAGGTGCAGTGTTTCCACAGGAGCTACACTGTATGCGGTATTGCCCGCAGTGCTGCATTGGTCTCTTCTGAGGGAGTCCCTCATTTCTTAAGCTTTGCTGAGACGTTTTTTGTATGATGATGAGTTGGCTGTTTACAGGAAGCATCTGATGTGAATTACGCCTCACCAAAAAGAGATTACAAAAGACTTAATAAGAATTGAGAAAGAATTTGAATCAGTTTTGTTGCAAAAGGCTTGTGGGAAGTAAACGTGAAAAAATATTACAGGAATAATAAATCTACTTTAGTATGACTTTGAGCTTTGATCAGTTATTAATTTCAAAAGCTTCCTTATTTTGTAAACACGAGCTAGGCGTGTTTCATTAAGACACATAGGATAATAGCTGTTTATGCATTATTTGCATCTGAATCTCTTACTGTGAAAACCTAATGTCGTACGCCTTTCTGTTGACATATGACTCACTAATCACACCAGTAAATGTAAACACTCTCAATATATATCCAGACCAAACCACATATGACGGATGCTACATAATCAGAAGGGAACAGAACATGATGCCAAGCTGAATACTCACCACAACCATCTCTACTCTTATCTGCAACAAAGGTGCTGAACCAGACTGAGGATCACAGGCAGAGGGTCCTGCAGGCTGCTGCCAAGACAGTCAGAGTGTGGTTCATCAAGGTCAGGAAGATGAAGGCCATCTATCACACTCTGAACCTCTGCAACATCGACGTGACTCAGAAGTGTCTGATCGCCGAGGTGTGGTGTCCCGTCTCTGAACTTGATTCAATCCAGTTTGCTCTTCGCAGAGGGACGGTGAGTAACCGTGTAGGAGGGACGAGCAGCTAATGAGTAGCAGGCGTGGTTGCCTTTTTTAAGTCCAGTAAAATGTGCATAAAGTGACATACGAATCTTTCTCTATATCTCAGGAGAAGAGTGGTTCCACTGTGCCTTCAATCCTAAACAGGATGCAGACCAAGCAGACCCCACCTACCTTTAACAAGACGAACAAGTTCACTTCAGGCTTTCAAAGCATTGTAGATGCTTATGGAATCGGCAACTACCGTGAGATGAACCCGGGTAAGCGCGCGCCTCATCTTTCTCCGCTCAGTCTGAGAACTCTGACCTTTGTCTGCTCACCGGTTTTCTTTGACGTCATCGCGCATTCTCACACTGTTTGTGACGTGCATGTTTCGCTCATTTGTTGTTGCCATGCCACCCTCCCCTCACGCGATGCCCTCCTCCTTGTCTCCAGCACCATACACCATCATCACCTTCCCCTTCCTATTTGCGGTCATGTTTGGTGACCTGGGCCACGGGCTGCTCATGACCTGTGCTGCCTTGTTCCTTGTGATAAGAGAGAGGAGACTTATAGCTCAGAAGAATGATAATGAGGTATGGGTTCATCGCTGCCACGCCGTCGGCCCTACATCATTCTTGTTGGGATATACCAGCCCCCGAGTTACACAGCACACCTTTTTACTTCATTCTTGAATGTAATCCTTTTTTTCTGTTTGGCAGATGTTCAGCATGGTGTTTGCAGGACGTTATATCATCCTAATGATGGGAATTTTCTCAATCTACACTGGCATCATTTACAACGACTGCTTCTCCAAGTCCTTAAACGTTTATGGCTCCTCCTGGAGCGTCAAACCAATGTTCAAACCTGAACTAGGGGGAAACTGGACGTAAGCTTAATTTGCAATTACTAAGTGTGGCTGCTGTAGTTTTTCTGAATCTCAATTTGGAAAACCCCCCTAATGTTCTCCTCTTGTTAAGGTTCGATACACTTGCGGGCAACACGCTTTTGCAGCTGGACCCTGCAGTAGCTGGAGTGTTTAGTGGACCGTACCCCATTGGCATTGACCCGGTGAGAGATGTATTCTGCTGGGTTGTTACCAGTTATAAGCGTAGGCTTTTCAAGTGATGAGACTTAAAAGTGAAACGACAGCAATGGTTCGTTGTGCTAATAGAAACTTGAAACAACTCATTTTTATGTAACTTGATTATGTTGTCTCTCAGATTTGGAGCATTTCCGCCAACAAGCTGACCTTCCTGAACTCCTTTAAGATGAAAATGTCCGTTATCCTGGGAGTCATCCACATGCTGTTCGGAGTCGCTCTCAGTCTTTTCAACCACCTGTGAGATTTTCAGCTTCTTGTGTTTAATTAGATTAATGTTTTTGCATAAACTGTGTCAATGTGGCTGTTTTGTAATTCTGTGCAGATATTTCAAGAAGCCACTGAATATCTACTTGGGATTTATCCCAGAGGTTATCTTCATGTCCAGTTTGTTTGGCTACCTAATCATCCTGGTCTTCTATAAATGGACCACCTACACTGTATTCATGTCCAAGGATGCTCCCAGCCTCCTTATCACCTTCATCAACATGTTCCTCTTCAGCTACAACGACCCGACTAACAAACCTCTCTATTCAGGGCAGGTCAGACACGTGTTTAGTTACATTCCTTCATACTTTTTGCCCTGAAATGAACCGAAGCACAATAATCAGCCTTTCTCTCCCCTGAACTCGTAGATGATCATACAGTCATTGTTGGTCATCTTGGCTGTGGCGTGCGTGCCCTGTATGCTCATAGTGAAACCTCTAATATTGCGGAGTCAGCATTTGCGGAAGCAAAACCAGGTGAGATGAAGCGGCGCTGAAACCAGCTGCAAACCAGCATGAAAAGAACCTAAATGAAATGACAACATGTGTTGTTGTGTGACAGGGAGCACTGGACTTCGGCGGGGTCACAGTGAGAAACGGGCCCACGGACGATCAGGCTGAAATCATCCAGCATGATCAGCTCGAGCAGCAGACGCAGGAAGAGCACGAGGTAAAAGGGGCCTGTCCTCATTACAGCCGTTCCCTGTCGCTCACAAAGCTGTAACAGTGGCAGCCCTGCCGTCTGGTGAGGCGGGAGGAAGAAAGACGGGTCATAGGACCTACGCGCCTGTTTGAATAATTCAGTCAGCTGTTGGAAAAGGAAACCAGTGCGTCGTGTTTCCACTTCCACTGTGGGAATGAAAAATGAATTATGGATTCATGTCCAAATGCATCTCCTTCATTCTCTGTGTTTTCTTCATTCACCCACGTTTGGTTTGTGAGTTGTTGACCTGTGAGAAACTAAAACCGTTCTAAACGGTGCATGAGAGCAGAATGTGTCATTGTCCAACACTGCGTGTGATTAACTGGTTTCTCTTGTGACCTTCCTGTCTACTCGTGTCGGTCTGTCCCATGTGTGTTTGTGTTGTCAACAACCAAAGCGTTGCCTTTTGTCACCTGCTTTCAAGGCCCGCGAGGAGCAAGAGGTAGGACGGGAGCTCGTGCTGCAACTCCGCACTCCACCCTATCCCCTCCTGTCAAAAAGTGCATGTCTAGCAAACGCTGTCGCTTTGTTGACCTACGTATGCTGTCAACCACAACAGTAGTCCCAGTGCTTACTTAAACTCGTGCATGAACCGTGAGCAGAGCAGCTGTTTCTTTGGGTTCACGGAGTCCTAAGACAACGGTGCCTCCTCTAATTTGGGAGGTTTTGCTGATTCACAGTGGTAAAGGGCTTTCTTCTAATTACCTGAAAGATCACACACAATGAACCAGACTCCTTCTAAGTGGACCTCCGGACCTGTCGTGCACACGTTTTCTAGACTTTCGCGCTGACACACGGTGACGTTTTGATGTTCTGTCTCGGTCCCGCAGTTTAATTTTGCGGACCTGGCAGTGCACCAGGCCATCCACACCATAGAGTACTGTCTGGGCTGTATCTCTAACACCGCCTCCTATCTGAGACTCTGGGCCCTCAGTCTGGCTCACGCACGTAAGTCACAACCTTCCTCCTCGACGTTTGACATGAATACCTGAAGCTAAGCTGCCGTGTACCCATCGGGAGAAATGACTCTGTCCACCTTCATGCACAGAGCTGTCAGAAGTCCTGTGGACCATGGTGATGCACATCGGTCTTTCCAACAGTAGCATCGGGGGCTTCGTCGGCCTGGCCATAGTCTTCTTCTTCTTTGCTGTTCTCACCATTGCTATCCTCCTCATTATGGAGGGCCTGTCAGCCTTCCTGCACGCACTGCGATTGCACTGGTAAGTGTGGTTTTTCATTTTCACGTTTTTACCCCACCATTCAAACATTCGTCCTCTTCTCTCTTTATCTACTGTCAGATTATAACAAGTATGAATTTTAGCTACGTTTATGTCTTTGCCCTGTCGACAGATTGTTTAAGTCAGATTTCTCATCACCCATTGTCCTTTCTGAGTGGGAACGTGCTCACCTGTCCGCATTGTCAGTATTGTAGCGTGCAGACCTGTGACTCACTTGAATGACGTGAACAAGCCTTTGTTGTTTCTTCTTCGTTAGTGTCTTTGTGTGGCTTCTCTGAATGTCATTGGGGTTTCATAATCCACTGGCTGTCGATGTGATGTTGAAAGAACATGCCAGTGCTGCAGCCACGCCTCTTTATAATTGTCCTTCACACAGGCATACTGGGAGCTTTCCCTAAGTGACATTCAGGGATGCCCCTCTGCAGTGCTGAACACACATAAAAGGGAATTGGTTACCTATAACTACGTAGATTGGGTTTCACCAGTATGGCCTGATCATATTGTGTAATAGACTTTCTGCTAATTGTTTTTATTTCTTTGCAGGGTGGAGTTCCAAAACAAGTTTTACACGGGTCAGGGCTTCAAGTTCCTCCCGTTTACCTTTGACAACATCTTGGAAGGGAAGTCCGAGGACTGAGCTCTGACTTCCTGATTTATCTGTTGAGAATCTATTTGGTGTTTAATTATAGATTTTCTGTGTGTGAGAGGCTGTTTCCACCTCATTGATGTTACCACATCTTCATGAGTGATGTTGGATAATATAATTAGACGTGCCTTAACTTCTCTTCATTGTTGAAATCAGCTTCTAAAGCCTATTAAAATTCCTATTTATTCATTTCCCGAGAAGAAGGAAAAGATGTGTTGTTCTTGTCTTATTGAAGTGATTTTGCTGTACTGTTGTTGATCTTTCCTTTGTGGGAATTTTGCACCGCCTAAAGAACACTGTGTGCAGAATGTCTAACGAGCGCATTCAGAGACAAGTCACCGTTTCTACTTGTGCTTTTGTTGTATTCACGTTGTCTCTGTATTAGTGTAACGTCATCTGTGCACAGAGCAGCTCCTCTGACGGTGACACCTGTTGTACTACATGCTGACCTGTGTGTGTGTACACACACCGTTATAAAGGTTCAAAGGGAACTCAGTTTACCCAGCTTCAGGATGATCCTGCGCTGTACTTTAACTAACTGCCTGTGACTAAACGGGGAAACTCTTGCTGATCGTGTGCCTTATGCTGATTTAATCTGTATGTTCAAATGCGAACCTCACACCTGAGAAGAAAAGACAAAGGACAGCACTGAGCGCACTTGTTCAGGTAGAATAAATGCCTTTAAAGTGAGTGAGCAGCTTCATTAATTGTTCTCTTCATCAATAAAATGGAAGGAGCCAGTTGAAGTTATTGTGGTTTCATTTTGTCTCTCACAACTGAACCAGTTTCTTGTGTAACTGAACTGTAAGAACTATAGGAAGTATTTAGTCACTTGAAGATTTCATTATAAAGATAGTGATTTATTATTTCATAAAAGAACGTGTTTTCGTATGTAATGCTTTAAATAACCACATGTAGCACCTTCATTAACAGAAGCACCTCAGCACCGATCTGATCACTGATCTGACCGGGCGCCTTTCAGTTCAACGATCTAGTCATCAATATGTGTTGTAAGAAATTATAAAAAACCTAAACAAAGGCATTATTTTGTGCATAAGCAAAGTGAGTTGTGCCTCTTGTCTGTACATGGTCAGGCAGCTTCAGTGTTGGATGTTATCGCTCCTCTTGGCGGCGCTGTTGATCAGGCTGTGGAAGTACTCACTACTACAGTACTCCGTTCTCCTGTGTAGAAATACAAGTACAAACATTAATTGAATTTCCATCTCGCAGTCATGTTGCAAAATGGACCATTTCACATTGGTATGTATTGTGTTGTTGAGGCTTGTAACATATACACAACCAAAATTCCTCAAAGCTGCATTTTTCTCCAGCGCTGTGACCGAGCTCTTTTCAAAATGTGTAATAATGTACATTAGCTTTTTAATTGTTGTTCACTGAAATCCCAAAGTCTAACACAGCGTCTCATCTCGCTGGCACCTTGGGAGGCCAAACAACAAAAACATTCAGACACCGTGACGGGGAACATCATGTTCTCTCTCCTGGAATTTTTTTTCTTTCAATGAGGCGGCCTCTATTAGACACAACAGCCAAAAGTAATAGTAGAGCTCTTTATTTGTCTTGGACTTTTTTTTAACAAGCTCATTTAATTTGATATTTCCCAGAGTGCTCCGTACAACCAGGGGTGAGAGCAAGCTTGTATAAGAACCCCAGAAATCCTGCTGTGTTTACGCTTTCAAAGCACAAACCCGCAGTGAGACTGAGCTTATTATTTTGTCCTTTATCTAAGGTAAACAATAAGTGCACTTTAGTCTGGCCGAAAACTAGTCCCTAGGAATGTTGTGTTTCTCTGAAGGTTACACTAGATCTTTGAGATAACAGAGATGCTTTTGCAGCTGGTTTGTGCTTTCAGATCATCTTTGATCCGGGCGCAGAAACGTCGTAGCTGAAACAGCTACTCGTGGCAACCAAAGATGCTTCTGTAATAAAATCTCTTCTCTGTGTCCAAATCTAAGCCTGCAAAGAGAAATCTTGAGACTGTTATCACCTGAGTATGATTACAGTGTGTTTCAGGAAGCTGCATACGGTAAAATCTAGATTCACTCAAATGTCCTGTGCATCATGAGAAAGATTTTCTTTCCTTTCAGACGCGCTGTCCGTGATGCAGCAGAGAACCAGGTGAGTGTTGGGCAGCAGAGGCCTCGCTCGACTCAAATGGCTTCTTCCCTTCCCCACCACTGGGGTTCAATTACCGCGTCTCCAGATAACATTGTTCTTCAAACCGTTTGCCACAACCTGTCTGACCCTCACCTACAGTTTCCAGGCTCTTTCCACACACGTTTGGCAGAATACATCAGGAAGCCTCAGACAATATGAAAATCAGAGAGCTGTGACGCCGTGGAGCAAACACGCACACGTCTCCGTGCCTCTCTGACAGACAGTTGCATAACACAACGGTGGAGATGGAGAAAAACACGTGAAAATCACTGTCTTTTTTGGACTGATCGTTCCAGGCTCCAGGAAACCCTGCAAATATTTCTAGAGGCAACAAGTTCCACTGAAATGTCACCAAAAAACCGACAGAACAAATGAAGCGGCAGCTCAAAGGGCCAACACAAAACCTTCACAGTGACAAAATAAGTGAAACTGCCAGACAAAGCCTGTTGCGTGTGAGAAATGGATTTCATTACCATCGATCACGTCAAGTACAGACTGAAATATCTCCACAGAGATAAAATAAATTGCCATGAAATTCAATCCACACGATAAATCCTGCTGACTTTCCTTTTACTTTTCCTCCTGTATCAACACTGTCTCAACAATTATTAAAGTATCCTAAAACCTGTCAATTAACGCCTGACTCTGTCTTTCTGTTCTGTTGTTGGATCTCTTGATGCAGTAGTACCTGTAGTCACTGTGCTTAAAGGGACATCTGAGCTGTGGTTTATACTAGTTTATACTAGTGATCATATGTGGAGTACATCTAAAAAACTGACTTGAAGTGCTCCCTTTCACCAGCTGCCAATGGTTATGTGAAAAAGGGGGTCTTGTTTCATGCTATGTGCACCATACACATATTTATTTGTCTGCAGAACTAAAGATCTAATGCGCTTGTGTGTCTGTGCAGTAACTCCCTAATCCAGCGCTGTAGTAAATAAGGAAAGCAAAAGGATCCAGACCACCAGAATCTGTTCTCTCTCTAAAACCCTGGACTCACTTCAAAACTTGTAGTGAGTCAGTGAACTGCGGGTACATAATACAGTTTGAATACCTGTGAGAGGGCATCCGTGTGCACCGGGTCCTGCAAATCCAAACAATAGCACTGGCAGTGTTTCTGTATCTTTCCAAAAGCTTCTACCCACAGTGAAACTGGACCTTTCTGAGGATAAACTTAGCAGCGTCCCTTGTTTTGGTTGGATTTCTTACACCGCTTCTGAGTTGAAGAGTTCTCCCTGAACTGAGTATGCCTATTGTGTGGCTTTGTGAGTACACTGCTCGCCAGTTGTGCCCCAACAATGAGGGAGGACATAGACGCCGCAGACAGAAGAAAACAGGCAACGGCATCAGGTCGTGCTTCTCTTTGTTGAGAATGCCTTTGTTGCTCTTCAACCATTTCCAGGGACAGAATAAATAGCTGTGCTTAACCAAAGGCATTTGCCTCCCTCGCTGCTGTGAATGCACCACCATGAGAAACATATTACCAGCGGTCACAAGTGTTTTGCCTCTTATGGAAATTCTCTCTCTCCCTTTGTTTTTCTTTAGCAAGCATTTCTGGGACACGTGAAAGAAATGTTCTCCATTGTTTGTTCCAGTCAATATGAGTTTAATCAGTGCTGGGAATTTCAGTCAGGGTTTGATTGTTATGGTTGGTCTTATCTCCATGAAATACTAAGTAATATTAAGATTAAGATGAAGAAAGTAGCTGTGTATTCTACCAGCTAGTGTTAAATCCATCAGCAACAAGATGATTTAATGTTGATCAGACACTGCTGGGATCATTTACCAACGCGTCTGCAACGTAAAGGGGAGCTGAGGTAAAGATTATAAAAGAGACAGGAGCTATAAAAGAGTGATGAACCGAGCTGGAGCGGTCGACAGCTGGATGTTGCAGGTTTTCCAAACCCATGAGGATAGATGTTTTTCTGATCTTTCTCCCTATGGTTTCGTCTCTGACATCACCATGCTCTGTCCGTAACAGCGGCGTAATGAGTAGCATAAGGGTAAAGGAATTTTCCTCATTATGTAAGGTGCGAGGGGGACTACTTCTGAGAACGCTGGTTCAGTGAGAGAGAGCCAGCGATATTAAGAGACACGAGGAGGGAGAAATAGGACAGTTAGACTGGGTAAAGAGGGATAATCAGAATAGGAGACCAGTGCGTTTGGAACCTTTGGAAACAATTTTTTTAAACCTTAACCATCTGACCCACAGTCATCCCATACTGGCGTATGAGGAGCCTTACAGTTCATGGTGGCAGCAGTCCGGCCTAGGCCTTTTATTAAAATCCATTGGCCCAACTACAGAGGGTCTGCTCTACTGAAGTGCTTTTGGGCAAGGTGCAAAAACCTACCAAACTATTTCAAGGACACTACACTGTGTATGTGTAGTAATACGACATATTGTGTGTGTACACAATATGTATACATATACATATACATATACATATATATATATATATATATATAATGCACCACTAGTGTAGTATCACAGTTCTACCAAATGGCTCAAACCTGACCACCAGAGGAGCAAAAAGGCCAATTTGAGACACACAGTATCTCCTTGTTCAGTTCCTGGAAAACCCCATTTGTTGTTCATCTTGTTTTGGATATTTTTGGTATGATCTGGCACTGTGTGGGCAGTAAATCAAAAGGACTCTTTATGTAATGTTCATCTTTCTGATAAGCTATTTCAGGCTACCCCCCTGGATATTTTCCTCATCCATCCAGATAACCCAAAAAAACCCAACATTTGACTATGACGAAGAAACGTACTTTACATAAACAAATATGATGCCATTTTTGTCTGTGCACATAGATTGAAGACTCACAGCCGGCAAACAATCTTGCTTACATAACCGATTGTTTTGACCTTTGCAGCGCATAACGTAACCTTTCCATTTTCCCAAGAAGTTTACATTTTAAATCCCAGTTCTGGATTTTCACAGGCAAGAAATCAAAGCACAACGGCAGGATGCGATGAGAGACTTCGCTTTAGCATGTGCAGCTGGTTAGCATGAGATCAGGCGGCTGCTGAGTGTCTACATCAAAAACATTTACATTCCAGGATTTTTTTTGTATTATCTATAGTGTGTTTACTGTCTGATGAAAGATAATTCATCATCGTCATTCTGCTACCTAAAGAAATATTTATTGTCTGGTAACTTTCAAAATCCATTAAGCTGGCCAGTGCTCAGGCCACAGTGATGTTGAGAGCAGGTTATCAGGAAGCCACAGTAGATTTTGGTCTGGTCTTTGTATTTGTTTTGATCCATGTAAGTCAAGTGCTCTTTTTGCAGAGAGAAAGCGTAAACTACCTCCACATCTGTATTAAATCATCCTCTAACACGTAGCTTAAAAACCAAAGTCACATGAACCGATCCAGAAAGTACTTCTGAGAGGCAGCGATTTAATCAACCTCTTCAGTAACTGTGTGTGAGTGCTGCCGTATGGAAACAATGCCACCTCCCACTGAGAAAACAAACCCTTTAAGGAGTATAGGAGGGAAGAGAGGCATAAAGGATGAAGTCTGAAAAAAGGAAGGAGGCCAGTTATGAACATTTCTGGCATTCCTCAGCTCCATGCAGCAGCGGGATTTTCTTTAGGGGAAGTGGTCGGTCCAGCCAAGGACCGCCAAAGCAGGACCCTTGGAGGCAGCTCCGCATTCTCCTTATTGGCAACAACTGAGCTGAGCTGGCTCAGTGCCGACTACAGGAGGAAATGCACATTAAAGTAAGAATTCAGGATAGAAATATTATTTAACCTGACACACGTAAACAAGAGGAAAACCTCATTAAAGTGGAAAAGCATTACTCTGCATTCCTCCACACATGATCCTGGCATTTCCTGCACAGAGAGGCTGCTGGATATTTCTGGAAGAAAGGCCATAGAGAACCTTTATTTTCTCCATGAAGCTTTGTTTCTGTAAATAGATAGGGCGAGAGTAGAAAAACAGATGCTGATCCAACAAGCATGGGTCGGAGAGGTTTTTTTTTTTACTGATCTCACACACACACACGAGGGTATTGCTATTCTACCCCAGAAGCATCATCAGAGAACACAAAATGCACAAACAGTGCAACGTGCCACTCTGACTTCATTGTTCTACAATGGAAATCTAACATATAATAATAATGAAAACCTTCTTGATCCCCTTAGGGACATTGTTTGGACAGTACACGTCAGCGTCTTGTCCTAGGACACCTTGATATCGTTGAAGACATTGTCTGTTTTACCGTGTTATGGTGTATTTGTATGCAAGAGTGAAGCCAATGAGCCGAACAATGAATGGTTCTGTTAGGACATCAGTGCGCACATAAACAAAACAATAATAAAAATCGGAGTCATGAGATTTTAATAGAAAATGTATTTTTCTTAGTTACATCTGCAATGCATGCCATCAATATTTATTCATTTTAATATGTCCACAAGGACAAGTGCAAACCGGCCTGAAAATCACGAGCAGAAAACAATAAGTAAAAGTTAACATGACAAAAACAAAAGGACGTTTACATTCATACACTAGTTAAAACACATCAATTCTCTTTACAGATTTATCTTAATACTAACTCACAATATACATTTCAGTACTTTTGAGAAATTCAGATTTTTCTGCTCCCAGGTATTTAAAGGCAAATATCACGTACAGTGAGGTTCATCAGAATTTTTGACCCAGTTTTCATCAACTCTGTTGCACGTTCTACCACATTGGACTTGAAATGAAACAAGACAGCTGCAGTACTGGTCCGGTAAAGCATCAAGCACCATCTGTTGATGTGTTCCAGACTTCAATTAAATGACAATTTAAGATTTAAGTCAGTTTGTCCAATTATGAGACACCAAAATTGGGGATCTGTAGTTCCTAAAAGGTTCAAACAATGTTATTCATACAGAACCAATAAGTTAGAGTGCGGTTTACACCTGCAGCACGTCTTCAACTGTTTCATTTCAAATCCAGTGTCACCGTTTTAATATTTACAGACCTGACTGCATCTACACAAATCTGGGCTCTTCAGGTGATCATTGCCATAATTCATCTCTCACGGTTCTACTAAGCAAACTGAACTATTTGTTTTAACCCCTGCTATTCCCTCTTTCCACGACTGATGTTTTCACCATATTTAAAGAGCATGAACTCTTGTGGCAACTTTGCAATTAGGTACAAAAAAAAAACAACTTGTGCAATATGTGTAATAGCCAACAAAACAAAAGACTTTACAAGACATTTACACAGAAGTGAGGTCGAAAAAGTGGCACGTGTCAGCGAGTGGTGGAGCTTTGTGTGATGCCTACAGTACATGGTGACAGCTGACTGTGCTTGATGAGCCTTTGGTTTTTCTATTACTCCAAACGACAAACTAAAAAGTGCTGGCGAACGAACAAACACTACAACTGTTTCCATGTCAAACCCAGGCGTTGGTGCAGTTTTTTTTATTTAAGGAGCTGAAGTGGCAAAACAAACATAAATAAACAAATAAAACAGTGGAACGGCGAACGTCTGGTGGCAGCATAGGCGCTGTCTTTTACATTACTTCCTTTGTTAAGTGAAGCCACCTGTCAAAACTCTTCACTGGCTTTGACAAAACTCATCACAGAAGGTATGTCGGGGTGAGCTGCAGCACAACCTGCTTCGATGAGTGGAGTCATTTCCTAACGAAGCCGGAGACAGTTCAAAAGGCTAATTGGGTGAAAAGAGAAACCAGTGTGCGTGCAGGGGTGAACTAGCCACAGAGTTAAGTTGAGCCAAGTTCACTTCTGTCACTTTTAAGGCAGCAGTGCAGCGCTGCAGCACAATCCCTGCTTATCCTCCCCTCACTCCTTCCTTCTTCGTCTTTATCCCGCCAAGATACCTCCATGCCATCGAATCAGCACGGTGTAGCAACTACACACATACACACACACACACACGTAGAGGTATCAAACTACACGCAGCCCAGCCCACAGATATTACAGCAGTACAAGCAGCAGACATGCAGCATCCATATAGCATGGCCCTGAGTGGAGGGCAAGAAGCTGCAGCCTCGTCGGCTTTCAGTGTCTGCTCCAAGGAGTTTGAGTTTCTTCAGTCTCTCTCTTCAGTCTCTGTGAAACATCACTCAGCACATCAGCTCCTGCTGTATTTCAGGCCGCGTGGGAAACGGGGGCTCGCTAAAGGAGAAGGCGTCCCGGCCCGTCTTGAGCTCGCCCTGGCCCGGGCACATGAGGTATGACCCGAGTAAATCCAGCTCAGGGGAGGGAGCCGGGCTCTCGGGCTCCGACTCGGACTGACTCGTCTCCGGCTCGTCCAAAGAGGAGGCTGTCGTGGTGTGGAGGTGCGGGTGGGAGTGGGGATGTGGGAGCGAGTTCAGCCAGGGGTGTTTGAGGCATTCCTCTGCTGTGGCTCTTTTCCTGTACATACAAACACAATAACACCGTGGATGAGTGGAAATTCTCAGAGAGTTTACATAACCAACGCATTGCCTGGATCGTCCAATTCACTCAATCTGCTCCTCCGCAGACGTCGGCCATATTCCTTTTCAACATTTGAATTGGAAAAACCTCAAATAAAATATTTCTTACTCAAGATTTTTCCCTTCCCATCATTCAACGATTACTCAGACACTGAGGAATCTGCTACTTTTTCCAACGCCACCGCTGATCTGCTGCAGTTAAGTGATACAGACTGGAGATTATATGGCTCTGGATGTGAGACAGAGGCTGCTGCTGACAAATTAAAGGCTTTCTGCTGCAGGGGTCAGCATCATGTTGGTTATGGTTGGTAAATGGTTACGTAGCTCGTCTTGGAAATCACCTTGGTCTATTCCTTTTTAACACGCGCTGCTAGCTGTTACATTAGTATTTGGTGTAATGTCAAAGATAATTTTTTGTTGACATGAGCTCACGACCACGATTTGCAAAAAAGAGGAAATGAGTTCTCGCCTGAGTGACGCAAACACACACTCAGAAGGATGCACTTCCGTTCCACTAAGAACCTGACTCACATCCTTTGTGTGTAAATCAGCTCTGATTGATGCTGATGGAAACTTTAAAGTTTTAGCCATAATCAGAACATCTCCGTTATTACCGTATGCAACCTCACCTGGGGATTTTAACCAGCAACGACTTGATGAAGTCAATCGCCGGGGAGGAGATCCCATCAAAAGTGTCTTGCGAGTAGTCGACATTGACTTTGGAGATGTTGACGAACGTCTCCTGCTTGTTGTTACCCTGGAAGGGAGACTCGCCAGTCAGCATAATGTACGTCAGTACCCCGATACTCCTGGCAGAGAGGAAAGAAAAAAGAGAAGGAAGTTAGGAAACTAGTTTTAATCTCTAATCATGACTGTTCAGTCGTCTCCCACTATTCTGCATTCAATGATTAATTAAGTCTGAGGCAAAGGTGAGCTTTTATCTTGTGGTCAAAAAGTCTTGACGTGAAACTGTTGACTACGCTTTAGGAAGGTGATGTCACGGCCCTAAATGAGTCTTCGTTCCAAGAACATAAACACAAATGAGTTCTGCATGGCATCCACTGATATGCATGGAAATGATCCCACTAACACTCGCACGACACTCACCACATGTCTGTAGCAGTGCTGATAGGTTCATAGTTGAGGATCTCTGGTGCTGCAACAGAAACAAACGGTCGCATTTAGTGATGGTACGTGACTCTCAGACTGAAAAGGCACTGGTGATTCTGGGTATTTAAGGACTGGAAGCAGGACTCACCCACATACTCCGGGGTACCCAGGATCTCCCTGACTTCTCTGATGCTGTCCATGCGTCTTGACAAGCCAAAGTCCACAATGCGAATGTCCCCCAGAGGCCTGGCGCTGGTCAACAAGATGTTCTGGGGCTGGAGAGGAAACACATGCAGATTAAAACTGAGGTTCCTTACTGGTCCCCGGAGGAACAGTGACCTCCTCTAAAATCTGATCATCCACTTACTCTATCAGACAAGACTGAAAACAGATAGGGTATTCCTGCCAGCCACTTACATGGGTTCATGGTTACTATGTGTGTAAGACTGTGCTTAGTTCTGGGTCAGGCTGGCAGAATGCCAGAGTTGGCTGGAACATTTGAGATAAACACACGAGGTGAAGACTAAAGTCACTAAAGTCCGTCCGACCACAAGAGCAAAAGTACAGATGACCTCTTGAAACACTTACACTGGGTTAACATCCACCAACACGTTTTACAACCATCATCCTTGCTGGAGATTGTGTATTTAAACTGACTAGTGTGAAACTCGTTCACTTTGGGGGAAAAAATAGGACCTGTGTAACATGCAACGGGAAACCAAATGCTTGGTTTATGTTTTGAGAAGCTTAGATAAGAGGAACACCTCAGTGATGATGACAGTCTTGTTACCCCAGGGCCCATTAAAGAAAGACTCAGCCAGGTCCCTTTACTGAACGGCGGCTCTTGGGAATAGGGTCATGACACACTAACAAAGCTGCGGTTGCGTAACAGAAATGATATCTCTCACTCAAGGGAACGTGCTGTCCTATATTGTCACACAATACTTGAGTGCGCTTACTTTCAGATCCAGATGCACCACATTGTTCCGATGCAGAAAGGCCACCCCATTCAGGATCTGCTTGGCCAGTCGGATCACATCTTTCTCTGTGAAGGCGTCGTCGTTATCGGCGACGCATTGGTTGAAGATTTCCCCGCCGGCAGCACTGAAAGGAAAGCACAGGAAGGAAACCTTAGAACGCCGAGTAGGGATAAGATGTGAAGAAAAGTGCTGTACATGCACAGCCACCCAGTGGAGTTTAGCTTGGCCCGCGTTCATTTTTGATTATTCCTTTTAACTTGTCATAATAAATGCTTTAAACTGGACAAATACGCCCTTTCCTCCCTGTCTGAGTTGCAGCACAAGTTCATATTAGCAGATTATAACCTATCCCATTATCACAAATGTTCACTTTCTTTAAAAATTATGTAACAACCCGTCTCCTCCTTAGTGTACTTTGCCTTGGACCAAAAAGTACATCCACATCTACACAGTGCGTGCGGGCGCAATATAAATCAATATCATTTTTGGGCCCCTATATGAACTTTGCCCCTCTTGGGAATATTAGAGATAAGAATGGTCATATCGACTTACTGCAGGTTGAGATAAGGCTTTATACAGCCCGATTTATTGCAAGTGAACGTGCTAAATCAAGCATGAACAAACAGCAGCAACTATACAGACTTAAATTATTCAAATTATTTAAGCAGACATGAATGTCTTCAGACAAGAGGATGGTTGACAGCCATACTGTGTTATGAGCCGCAGCCTACGTAGTTTTCTTCTCATTAGCTCAAAATATGTTACACATAAAGGGATTATCCTTTTTGGAATTCAGTCATTTGACAGCTATGTGGTGACTGCTCACATTTTTCTGGAAGGCATGGGCAGATTCCTGCCTGGTCTTGCTGTGCTTGTGTAATAAGGTAAAGTAAAGTGGAGACATGGTGGATTTACAATGGATTCTCCATCGGTCAGACCAATGTCTGAAGCCGACTGTTCACCCAAAAAACTAGAACCATGTGTGTGTGTGTGTGTGTGTGGGGGGGGGGGGTTCAGACGGCACACATGCGTTTCATCTCTCTGAGGAAAACATTGTGACCAGGCCCTGGGGATGTCCGTTACATAACCAGTAGCACCGAATCCCCCGTTAGCCTCCTAAAGCTGAACCTTTTACCGTGTTCAGCTGTGAAAATAGCACCCATGTTTGGTTGGCTCTGAAGGATATCCGCCAACGGTCTTTTTTGCTTCAAGCTAAATATGTTTGACCTACCACCTACCCTGTTTATTGCAAACATACTCTAGCCCACCGACCAACCCCAGAATACTTTAATATCAGAAACTCAGCACTCGAACCCCTTACGATGCACATGCATAAGAAATACAAGCAACCCTGGCGTTAGCGTTTTCATTTAGGAGAGGAAATGTAGGCTCCACAGACACTTTGGCCTCCGAGACATCCAATAAAAACAGGATCATGTCTGGTACAGAGTATTGTATTGACAATGAACTTCGGTCAAATTAAGCATTTACAGTACCCGTCTGAGCAATTTAAGACTTCAATACATTTGTAACTCTGTCAGGAGAGATCCTGAAATGACGTGAAATCTTGATAAAGACCATCTTGTTTGAGTTCAACAGGCTGCGCACATTGTGCACAAGCACTTAAGGACGATCTGATACTTCCTTGAGGTCCAAATATTGCCTCAGTGTTCTTTCTCTTTTCAGTACTCGCTTCTTCCTCTGCACTGACCCACAAAAATGAATCCACTGCAGAATGAACAACAGGTGAGCCTCAATCTATCAATAAGAAGCTACTAGGCAGGAAATAAGCAAAATAGATCTAGAGCACTAAACCAAATCAGGCTCATTTTAGTGGTGTTATTCGGTCATAGCGCTTCTTGGCAGACCACCAAGCCAGGTGCTCTTTGACGTCACTCCGTCAAGCAGCTTACACAAACCAAACCTGTCTGTTGGCTCCACTTTCTGGACAGCACTTGGTCATGAGGACGGTCCAATTAAAGCGCAGTGTCAGTAGAACTATTGAAATAAAAAATTTATTCCTTTAACTGTTGACACTTGGACTTGAATTTCAAATTTAGGAGGCCACAAAATGCATCGGGGCTTTTTAGGCATACAGTTAATGACCCTGAAAAAGGTTCCAGTACTCTTTACTGAAGCTGGAAATATGCAAAACTGAGCTTGGTGGAGAGGTCATCGTCATGACCTCTTTCTAGCTACTGTGTTCAGATCTCAGAGGTACTGCACAATCATTTTCATGAAAGCAACCATCTCTCAAACTAGTCATTATACTGGGGCTTTCTGTGGTACTGACACATGCCAGAGCTTCACTTTGAAAGATGATTAGAATTCAACTTCTCGCTTCCATTTCTCTGACATGACCAAGGATGTGGTTGCGGCTACGAGAAGCGCACGCTCGTGTGTGTGCGTGCGCACGGCTCTTTATACCAATGTGGGGGTGTGCTACTTTTGGGAGCCCTGCTTGCTGCTTACATTTAAACCCACAGGAAATGGAAAATGGTTTGCAATTCTCAAAACTCATGCCGATGTCAGGCAGTTTAAAGATGCAGCTTTTCACAAGCTAAAGGTCTCACTGTAAGTGCAGCTTTTATGGCAAACATAGTCAATAACTGAGAAAAGCGTGAGCTGACATTTCAAATGAAAACTAACCGCACTAAGTGCAAAAATATTGTGCAGACTCCTTGATTATATGCTCCCAGACTCCCAGTGCAGATCAATTTGGCAGACGGAGCGGAACTGTGGACCAGAGCCGAATGACCTCCTGCTATGTTTTCTCAGCAGGCACGCAGCGATGACCTGTGGTGCTACTTCCCCTTTCACACTTCAGTCAGGGGTCAAACACGGCCCCCTCCCCTCCATAGAGAGGCTTTTGTTCTGCAGAGACATTCCATGTCTGGGTTGGGAATGACCAGCAAGGAGAAGGCTTCCTGCCCGAGTAGCAAGCAGTTTAGGAACAGGGTCAAGTGAATGTGGTTCATGCGCAATTGCCCTGTGTCATCTCCCCGTAATGAGGCACGTGAGGTAATTAATTATCCTAATTAAAGACCGTCTTTACAGCAAACAGAGGACATTTAGGGAAATATTACTAGACAATTTCCTCCACAACAAATCAGAGCCAGGCAGCTTGAATGACCTTGCAGGGTCACTGAACGATCAGTTTGACTTAGTCAGTTCACCTGCATGTTAACAATCGATTGAGCACTAATCAGTATCTGTCTGTGACCATTCACAGTCCTCCAGTCACTGGCAACTCCACTTGCTTTGAGCTCTTAAAGGCGTTTTGCCTTCCATCCAGGAGGCTTCGTGCGTTCCGAGCAGTACTTTCTCACAGCAGGGTTTAGCTGACTCATTTGTAGCTCTTCACCAAGTAGGGTGCAGTTTTAGTACGTCGACATTTTAAAGTGAAAGCTCTTTTAGTGTCACAGGTTTGAGGTGCTGGGACAACGACAAACCACGCACAGTAACCATTTCCATTTGAGGCACAGTCCAATTCACAATAATGCAAGGGTATGATTTTCATGTGTGCGCGGATGCTTTTTTTTTTCTTGCACAACTTATCAGATTCAGCAAGAATGAACAAAAAATGGTTGTTGCTGACTAAAATCTTCCAGCTGTATTCTCAGCAACTGGCACAAACCTAACAGATAAAAACTGACAATTCAGATAAAATGTGAAGTCACCGACATTCTCGTAATGCGAAATACAGGATGTTGCAAACATGTCAGAAAAAACTCACACATTGCCTATTATGTACATTAACGCCACCTGCTGGTGCTAATGTTGTTGTGGACAGGACTCAGTATGGGCAGTCTGAACAGTCTGTGGCTATGCAGCTGCAAGTCACCGTGCATCGTGAGGGAAACCTCACATTTAAAATCTACATTAGAAAAACTACACTGATTGAAGTATTTGAGAACCTAATCATTTCTAAAGCCTAAAAGAGTCTCATATCAGTGGCTGTGCAGGCCTGGGCTGGGTCTGTGCACAAGGGTTTGAACACAAACAAACTTTGGAATGACAGCCGAGGCTGTTTGCATATGATACAGCATACAGGTAACGTTTAAAAACCATTCCTGCCATCTTACCACTCCAGAACGAGGATGATTTCGGTGTTGGTTTCGTAGACCTCATGCAGAGCCACCACATAAGGGTTCGCCTTGGCTGACTCGAGCACGGCGATCTCATTCAAGATGTCCATGCGGCAGTCCTCGCCCTTCCGCCGCTTTCGCAGGAACTTGGCAGCATACTGCTTCCCTGTTCCCTTTTCAATGCACTTCTTCACCACCGCAAACTTTCCCCTGGGAAACAAAGAAGGGAGAAAGCAGGAGAGTGATTAGTGAGGAGGCAGAATAATCACAACCACACTATTGGTTTTTCCAAATATATTTGGTCAGAGATGGTTCTGTTCTGTATCCAAGTAGCCAAAGGGACAACTGAATCAAATTTAGGTCACTTAAACGACAGCAAATGAAAGGCTACAATTGCTGGACATACATCATGACAGTTAAAATGTTATGATGTGAAACCCAGATTACAGTGCGAGACATGTGGAAAAGCACACTAAAAGGCCACGACGGCAACATTGTAGGCGAGTTTGACAGATAAGAAGGCCGAGTGGCATCATTTGAAACTGCGCAAACTACTACTGACCGCTGCCATGCTCAACCGAAAGGGCATCGTTAGACATTTGGCAATTAAGCCTTCAGGAGGGTCTGACAAGCGGAAGATAAGGGTGACAGGTTTTGCAAATGGGCAAGCACCCGATAAGAGTAATGCCACTTCACAGTTCAAGCAGAAACAGATGAAGGAGCTTGGATGTCGCCAGTGAAGGATGAGAAAACATCTACTTTCAGAAGTTTCCTTTCGCCACCAATCATTTTTCTCCTCAGGCAACAATTCCCAGGAGGTGTTAAAGATCAGCCGTGGAAGCTGGCAAGACGTCTGATGTGCGTGTCCCTGGGTCGGGTCAACCACAATCACCATTTGTCCACCTCGATCTTAATAATGTTGCCTTGTCTGCATCATTTTTTTTTCAAAGCTGACAACTACATAGACAAATGAATTGTGTTGACGCCTCCGCCCAGACCCCACTTCTCCTTTGACAGTCGCACAAAAGCTGACCAGCAGGCTAACACAGCAGCCCTGGGACCAAGACCACCCACCTGACCACCACTGGGAAGGCCAAGCAGGAGGGGGTTGCAGCGTGAACGAGCGTGCCAGAATGGACTCAAAGCAGCTAGATCCAACTGACCTCCTGATATTTTAATGAGCCACATAATGCAGGTACGCTGCAGGGTGTGAAAAGGGTTCCCGAGTTAGGAAGGATCTAAATGGAGGTGCTCACATCAGAAAGGTCCAGTCAGCACCGGTCATTTTCCCACACAGCGCCACCCAAAGCCCACAGTGCTGCAGACCAAAAACAGCAACTGTTCTGGCCGGAACAGGGTTCTGTTTTGGCCACTTTGCCGACCGCTGTGAGGCCTGTTAAATCTCTTTGTCTGTTTCCCAGCCTCGCAGAATGGTGACGACTCATTGTTCAGAATGAAAAGGCAAAACCCGTCAGAGTCCTTTCATCCTTAATTAGCCAAGTTCAGAGCAACTGACTGTGGGCTGGGAGCTACATACGGAGCAAAAAGGAATGACTGCTGGCCACAAAAAGAAGCAACAGGAGCCCTTTTCAAAGGCTGACAACTGATCAGAGGTTACTAAACTCAGCCATTTTTCAGCCAGCCATGTCCACACTCTGCCTTGAAAGCACGTCAATGCACAGGACGTATACATTACAGTGCAGTGGTTTCCTTCTTTGCGTCAAAATAAAGCACTGCTACAGCCGACAAACAGTTAGACCTTTCTCAAACATTCTCTTTGAATCTAATGAGCTTTTGAATCATGCAGCTCGTTTGCAGGGTCGTCCCCAGTGGAATGGCTGAAACTAAACTGCCATCAATCATTGATGTTACTGAGACGTCTATGGAGCAACGGAGAGGGTGATAATTTGATAAAGAAGCTCGTTTCCTGTGGAGTCTGTGTTTTGTCTCCCTCAGTGGGGCACTGACTCTTGTCTGAAGCACACTGAGAAATGACAGCTCTTATTTGCCTGTTTCACAGACTCAGTTCCTCTTCCTTTCAGCTGGCCACAACATTTTATTGTGCATAGTTCTGCAGGGGCGCACAGTTCATTATGCAAAACTTGATGTGAGAGGCCTTTGAAATGCTTCTGTCAGCTTGAAGGGAGATATATAAAAGAAATAAACTACACGTACAGGTATCAAAATGGTCAACATCACATCCAATATATGTACCAAGTAGGTGATTCTGGCATGCTGCACACGGCACATTCCTGGATGTTGATGATTTGGAAAAATGTGATAAAAAACTGAGGTGTAAGGGTGAGGAGACAGGTTGGTGAGGTTTGTTCAGAGGCTCCCAGCCTAAACCTCTTCTCATACAGCAGCCTAAAACTAACCCCTCTCAACTCTTGGCTGCCGTCTCAGGCTGCCCCAGGGTGTCTGACAAGGACAACTGGCTTCTACAATGGTCCGTATACACGCCTGTCATACAGCTCAGCAGAGAGGAAAGCCTACAGTGAACGCTGGAGCCACGGTGACAGATGCAGAATTAGCACAAGATACAATCAAACAGCTGTTGCATTAAGTAAATCCCAGGGGCTCCAGTGTGGTTCCTCATCAGAATTCTACATGTTTTCTGGAGAAGGTCATTGCTGTCTGACATACAGGGGCATCCCCGAACTTAAATGGCACTGGAATGTGTTCTTCAGTAAGCCCGACACACAAAAAGCATTCAGCTGAGTAATGCTGAGCTGATAGAGATTGGTGAGAATGTGCCAGAGACACACGGCACGGTGTGATGCTTTCACTCTTCTCTTAGATGGCACACATGCGAACAGAGTTTGCATGGCGCAGCCTATTTCAGCCATCACTACTTCCTGTCCCCGGCACCTTCACAGAACTCTTCAGTGACCATGTTGTTGTGGGGTTTTAATTAATGAAGGAGATTTGGAAAGCGTTAAGACGCACAAACAGAAAAGCGCTTTGCTGCCACTGCGCATTCCGGGTGCCAGAGCGCGTCTTCCACCTCGGGGAGCTGGAAATGTTCAATTAGCATGCTTCTCATTAAACACGTGCAGAGAGCAAATCTAATATGATTATCCGATTTACATAAGCTCATTCAGACACTGAGACATAATCCCGCAAGGCAGCACACGCACGAAGTCAGCACAACCCCCCCACCATCAATGAAGTGTTGTAACCCACTCAAACAAACTCACCTGCCCAGTTCTTTGCCGGCCAGCTCGTAATTGGCTGTGAACGGGTCAGCTCTTATCCTGGTGTAGATTTTAGTCATCATCCCGTTCTTGTTCATTTTTGCTGAATCTGTCACCGAAGTTGCGTTTGAAGTGTAAAAAAATACTTCTTCTACAACAAATACAACAAAAACTATTTCTAATTGGATCAAGTAAAAACTCGCATGATAAGAAAAGAAGGAAGACTCGAGCTGACAGCAGCTGTGTCAAACCGCCGGGAGATAATCCAGGTGAGGAGCGGACGGTGCGCAGCAGAAGCGTTGGAGTGAAGTTGGAGTGCCACTACACATTCCGGACAATAAACTCCTCGTCAGGGACCCGCCCTCCGCGCTGACGCTCCGCTCCGCGAGCCAATGAATGCGCCCGAAGACGGAGACGCACGCGGTGGTGCGTTCAGGGGGACAGAAGCGTCTGCGCTGGTGCCAAAACAAACGCTTTCAGCATTAGTTTCGGTCTTCGAAACGCACACAGTCCACTGAAACATACGTATGGCATTCTGTTGCCAGCACTCAAGTTCAACTAAAAATCCCAATTACTAAGTTAACGAGCTGATAACCACTGATCTGATCAATAAGCAGGCTCATTCACGAACAGCTCTGATTAATCAGTGAATACGTCCATAAGTAAGTCGTTCCTGGGTAACTTAATCATCTCAAATCACGACCAGTTACTAATGTAATCATTAGTTAATCTTTTTATAGCCGTTTCCAGTAGAGAACGATCTGCAAAATACACTTTATATACAATAAAATGACTGAACTAACATTATCGTGCCTTTTAATTTTATATATGAGAAATATAACATCAAACAGTGAAACACAAAATCAGACATACCTGTGTTTAGGAACACACAATATTAATAAAACCACCACTCTGCTTCCAGTTCTTATCATTGTATGAAGAAATCTGAGGACACTTACTTTTCTGATGACTCGTGTGTTCAAGTCTCCTAAATCAACGAGAATGTCCCCCGGAAGAATTGATAAAACATCAGTCATTATTGTATATATTATATTATGTACATACCTGAAGCTAACTCCAGGAGACACACAGAGGGTCCAGAATACATGAGGTTTCAAATGTGCATGCTCATGCATACGCTCAAAAACATTTTGGCATGTTTGAAGTGATGATTGGGACGGTATGTGTATTTGTGTATGTGTTATGTTGCTGCTTGACTGTGGTACAAGTGAGACTTCTTCTCACACAGCACTCAGTCATGAATGTGAAGCTGCCCTCAGGGCATGTGAAGTTTCAGCAAAGGTCTTCTGTGGGAAAGCTGATTGTATGCCTATTGAACCTGGCTGTTAAAGAAGAATTCAAAGCATCCAATTAGACAACTGGAAAGTCCAGTGATGTTCATGTTCAGATGCAAAGCTAATTTCTCTGTTATGTAATGCTAACTGAAAATTAGAAATAGAAAGTAGGCTATCACACAAAAACGTGTAGCAGGAAAAGCAAATGTAATAACAAGTCAACGAGGAAGCGTTGGCCTTGGTATTTGTGACCCACAGTGAGGACATGCATGATGATGGATGGAAAATGTGACATCTTAGAGACACCTCTAGAGGCTTGGTGAAACTGAAACTGTGAGACTGTGAAGCAGTTAGAAAGTCCAAGGCCTGGGCTGACCCCAAGCAAAAAGTGAAACACATTGTCAGACACAACATTAGAGGAACTGGTGGCTGGGGCTGTGGCTTTGGCCTTAGTTGTTTACTTCAGCTAATAATTACTTGATGTTTTTTTGTAGATTGAGTGTTTAGGCTGTAGAACATCATCATGAGATTTGAGATAACAGCTTCATCTGCCTGAAACCCAAAGATTCTTTCTTCACAGTTCCTAAATCCACCAGAGAGCATCGGTCTTATAAGCGTAAAGTTGGTATCTACGAGAAATACACGACCTGGCATGTGCCAGCTGTTTATTGTACAGTGGTAGGGAGAACCTTGTCCCTTGTCATGTTGTGAGGCATGAAAGATGGCGGGATGACAGATTCCTCTCTGCTGCTTTTATTGCCTATGGCTGAGCACATTGCTAGTGGTTGGTCGCATGCCCTACATAGCTGCTATCTAACACACAGAGAAAGATTTGTCCAGTGTTATCACACTAAAGCTAATTTTGTTGCCACAAACAGAAGCTTAGGTAAAAGAGACCCATTGAGAGTGGACATTCCTTAGGCCCTACCAAGTCATTAGTGTCCAGCGGCCATGTTACATAACCTGTTTTGCCTCCTCAACCTGTTATCTTAAGTCTAAGAGAGCCCACTCTGAAGCCTTGGCCTTCTTTCTCTGCCAGTCTTCCCATTAAAGCCAGAGTCAGCTGAGTCACGTTGGTGAGGGAGCTCCACCCGCTCCCAGAGACCTAATGAAAACACATACAAATGAATTGGTAGTAAAATTAAATGACATTCATTCTGGTCGGGGGAATGCGTCTTTATACTCAGTGGAAGCAGGTATCTCACGGACCCCCTCGGATAATCAGAACTGCTCTTTCAAAGAGCTGCTGAAGAACCAGAGGAGGAGAAAGGCGGTGGCCGCTGCAGGATCAGTAAAAGTATACTATTATGCGCTCTTATGACTCCCTTAGGTAAATGTGTTAGAGAGACAGATACTCTTTTGTCCCCATTTTCAAAGACGCCCTTTCTCTCTCCTCGTTTGTGTCGTTTTGTGAGTGTAAAAGGGGGGATGGCGGGGGGAGGATGTTCTCATTATGTAACTGTGTTTCTCCTGTGACTTTAGAAGGACCAAAATGAATGGTAACCACCTCATGCCTGCATACGGAGGAGGTATTAATAAAGTGTGCCGTCAGCCAGCGCTCAGAAAATGTCTGACTGATGAGGTTTCCTTGTCAGACATGAGCTTGTAGCCGAAAGTCACAATGTTGACAACTTGTTTTGCTCAATTTCTGACTGACAAGTAGTGATAGTAAGCTTCATCCGAGGAATGTTTCGTGAGAATTAAGGAGCCGGTAAACTCTCTTGCTATGTGCCTTTTAACAACGGTTAGAAGACTACATGTGCAAAGTTGCAAACTGACTGTCATGTTGCAAACAGCTTGATTGCTGGCTGTCTCAATTCTCTGTTTACGGGTCTTAGTTAGAAACCATTGTTTATGCAGAAAGAGGATTCCATGTAATGAATGTGTTCTGATTCAGGAGGGCTACCTGGTAATCTCACCTAAGTTGACAAGTGTTCCCTGTCTTCTTTGGAGGCTTATAAACTGCTTCACTACATATATTATTTGTCTTGTGTTCTGCAATTTGTAATTACCAGACAACTGAAGCTAAGTGTCCCAACTTGCTACTTAGAGGGTTAAGGAAGGCTAACAGCAGGCAGGTTTAGTGTCATGTGTTAATAAACTCTATAAATCATTTGTGCCACCGCTGCAATGGTGGCGAGCCTGGGTCACACACTGGTGTGATCTCTAATCTGTTTGCGGTGACCTCAGTGTAAAGAAGTCTGAATGGAGCAGTGAAGGTCTCACACCTCATAAAGAGTCCAATGAACAAGCCCAATAGCTCTGCTTGATTTAGATGCTTAACACACCACCCACATCTTCACAACTCATTCTTTCTTCCCCACTGCTGGCGTCCCTGCCACAGCCACCAGTGTGGTTAAGGAAAAGAGCAAACGCCATGTTTGGGTTCCCAAACATTGGTGCTGGAAGTCATTCAACTCAGGAGTGCAGGATGACGTACACAGCTGACGTTCGAACAGCATTACAAGATGCGTTTCTAATCCTTTTGGCAAGAGGGAGAAAAAAACTGGAGGAGGGATAAAAATAAGACATGAGAATAGACTCAACAGCTTATGGACTTGTTTGGAATCTAAAAGCAGTTGAAGCGCATGAAGGCATGGGGTGAACTGAATGGTCATTAATAATATGTCACCTTCTAAGTTCTCTTCAGGTGTCTCCCCGGGAACGAAGGTCCAGCAAGACCTGATGTCTCATGTGAGCAAGTTAACATGTTTTCCAACTTCAGTTTGTCAGATGCCTCCCTCCAGGCTTGTGTAAATACATGTAATAATAATAATGAGCACCTCTGATTGTATCTCCAATCAGCTAAAAACAACAGCCCGGTTTGACACCACTGATGCTTCAGCAAGCAAGAGGAGAAAAGTCAATCATTCAGTGTAATATTTTCACATGGGTGATGGTAATTATATTTGAACAGCTGGTTTGGGTTCATCTCTCCTGACCAGAAAACCATCGGGGAAATTTTTGACGCCATGTTTAGGATAAATGCAACACATGGGAAACACTGACAGACAGAGAAGGGAACTGGGAATGCTTGTGTTTAAAATGCAAACCTAATCATTTCAGTGGAAAGACTGAGTGTGAGCTGAATATCTTTTTTATCCACAAATATGAAACTGTCTTTTTTTTTACAGCCCTGTTTCCCATTTGGTTCAAGCAAATTATTTGTTTTCTCTTTTCTCTTCCCTTGCACTATGTGGGTTGGTGCAAAACGGCAGCACAGCAACAGAGAGAGGAGACTCACGGAAGATGAAAGCTGTTCTCAGGTAAAGGTAACAGAGGAGACGTTTTGCCACATCCTGCCTCACTCTCTGGCAACGTGATCTCCTAGACCGGAGGGCTTCTTCACTGTAGCTGTGCACACATCTGCCAGACTGTTTGCAGATAAAGGCAGTGATTGTGGTGAAGTGTCTATTTCCTGCAGGCGGCATAAACATGTGCAGCGAATTAGTAAGTAAGACTTGTGCAATGTGACAAAAGCAGAATAGAGCACTGTAGTCACATAGGTGTTAGATCATCCTCCTCTTCGGTCTCAACAAAGTGCAGGGAAGTAGAAGCAGCGTGTTGTTGAGCTCTGTCTGGATGACTCCGCATGCAAGAACGCTCCAAACAGCTTAACAAAGCTTGACTAGATTGGCCAAAATAGCTACATGCAGATTTAGATATTACACCACCCTAAAGGCCGTTGGGGTGTGGGCACTAACAGATGTAGCCAAGCTTAACCAATGGACAGACGCACACCACAGACAGACCAACTTAGAAACTGAAAGGGCTTTCTCAGCTGTTGCCTCTGTCTCCAGACTCCCCCTCTTCTCAGCTACTGCATTGTGTGCTTAATCCAACTATAAAACCTCTCACAGCTCAGTTTGCTGTATATATGTTTTACGCCAACAGTGACAACTTAGTAAAAGACATAAGTAAGGGCCAACTCGGTCCTGCACCCGCCGCCATCCATCAAAAGCTTATCTGCGTGGGTTGAATGCCAAAGATAATTACTTGATGACGTGGAAAAATAAAGTTGTCGAAAAAAAAAAAAAGAAAAAGCAGCAATTGCAGTGTGATGGTAATAAACATAATTTCCCAGAAAACTGAGTTAAAAATTGAGAAGGGAATTAGGAGTTTCATTCCTTTCTTAAATGATCTCATAAACACGACTTGCCAGCAAGGGAAGGAAGCATATACAGTATAGGAGAGGGAGAGTGATAGAAGAAGGCATGTCAGCGGGTAGAAGGATGAGAGGGGGAAACACAGGAAATGGGGAAGCAGGAGAGGAATGGAAAAAATGTATTTTAATTGGCAAGTAAACATGGGAGGTGTGAGTGGCAAGAATTAGGAAATAACTTGAGAGACGACTTATGAAAGAGAGAATAAAGACAATAGGAATTGGTGATGATTTACAGAAAATTCTTTCATAAAGCCCAACCCCTAAAATGCTTTTGTTATTAGGAGCCAATTCGTTTCATGAGGGGGAATAATTCCATTCCCTCACACAGTAATCAGAGATGACAGATGCACACACAATAACTGTGGGAATAATGTTGGAAATCATCTGTTGCACACTCTGAGTGAGTGAAACGAGTCTAACTGAGGCTGCAGGTCGCTGCATTTACTTAACGCTCGGTGACACAGGCCAGCGACTCCAGTAACAGCAGGTAGATGCGACCATATGTCATCTGACACATGGCAGGGGTTAAAGGCCACGCTGGTTACTAATGATTACCTGCTGGAGCGTGCAGACTCCGTGTTTGTTTCCGTAACCGTGGTGACCGCTCAACATGTTGGCACGTTAAAAAACACACCCATCAACGCATCAGCTCTTATTGCTCTCAGTAAAGTTCAACATGAACACTCACAAAACGATTACCAAACGAAACACACACTGACACAAATATCTCATTGATTTTATTTCTAGAAACTTTTAATCGTGGGAGAAGTTTGATTTTGAGTACGGCCGGCCAAGTAGCTCTGTAAAGAGGTTAACCTCAGCTTTACATGCAGATACCAGAGGGTCATTGGGAAAGTACTGTGGTTTGGTATCAACATCAGATCAGATGAAAGAATCATAAAAAAGAAATCACAACGGAGTGACATATAAAACAGCGCAGACTTTATGAGGTGGAAACCACACGTTAGATTTCTTGAGCTAAAAGGTTTACTCAAGTTTTCCCAGCACTCCACCCTCTATTAATTATTGCCTATTCTAATAGTCAGCACGGCACAAAACAGAGCCAGAGTTTTCTGTATGTGTGTTTGTTTAAGCTCATTAAGTGTGATCTCATGAGTGTCTCTCTCTGTGTGTGTGTGACCACATGTACTCTGTGGGCATCTTGCTCTGTTGCTGTGTGGCCTTTTGTGATCTGCATGAGGAATGGGGTGAAGGGAGCTTTGGGTCAAAGGTCAGACAAAGTAGTTAACCTTTTTCTTTGCTGCAAATGTCACACTTCGTGGCCACTCTTTCATTCGTATTGTGAGCAGGTGCACTGTGTAATACAGGAAACAATGTGTTTTGGGTTTTTTTGTGTAACATTATTGATTGTCATTTCTGTTGCTGCAGCCAGTAGCTGGTTTGCGTAGGACTAATGCTGGGATATCAGCTAATGTGAGTATATCTGAAAGCAATTAAATAACTCGGAACTACCTGGAGACTCCAGTAGCTGCCCGTCGAAGGGGTTGACTTTGGGTTATGTACAAATTAAACGTGCAAGAAATGTATTTTACATGTATGTAATTGATGGGATTTAGAAGCTGCTCACTGGATTTGACCATTTCTACTCGTTACGCTACGTTAAATGGATGTAATAACTGAAGCCTTGCATTTATTGGATAGACACATGCAAGTGGCAACATTACATATATTGTCGCACAGTAACTGAACTGAACAACAACATGTCTAAAATGCAAATGGGTCACAATCTGGGGACAAAGAATGTGATGACTTAACACTCTACCATCAATATAATGATTTTTCTTGTGTATAAGCACAAGAGTCCCAACATTTCTGTGTCCTCACAGTGATAGAAGACTTAATGGTTACCGAGCGTCATCCCTGTCACACTCTGTCTCTACTCATGTTTATAACCTCTCCATTGTCAAGCGATCAAATAAATGTTATAAGCTAAAACACAGAAGGCCAGAAGACAACACAACCTTCACTTTAGAGTTTTTTAATGTCATCTTTCATCAACAAATGGGAATGGTTGAGGATCTGGACCCTCACCTCCTTTTAATTAAATTCAATCATTCACTATTGTTGTGTTTGTTGTTGCCCAGTAGCCTGCTACTGTAATCTGTGTTTTGCACGCTTTCACACAAACAAATATTTTCCGAGCCTCAGTAAATCCAGAAAGCAGATCAAGTCCCACATTGACTTACAGAAATCCATGTGCTTATTCCATTTTGTTCCCACTTCATTTAGCTCTTTATCTGTCACAGACCTCCCAGAGAGACAGTCTTACACTAAAGTGTGTCTCCCCTCCTGTGTATGTGTGTTTCAACCAGCTTAGCACTCTAGCCATGACTTATAGTTAATGCTGACAGCCGGTTATTCATGTGTCCCTCCAGGCCTCTGTGTTCTTTATTGCCCCTTTAAAGTTTTCAGCAGATCACATCACAAATCAGACAACAGCAAAGAAACTTTGTAAACACACTTTTCCTCCACAATCTAATTTTTCCACAGGAAAGTTTTTTTTTTTTAGGGTACCTGTGAACATGTAATGTTGAACTCATGGCAACTGGCAATAGAAACGGCAAATGTTTAATATACCGCCCTGTAAATAATGTGTAAAGAGTTTATCTGCCCGTGGAATGCAGCCGTTCTCTCCTCAGACTGCATGGGAACGTAAAACACTCTGGCAGGGATTCAGGCTGAATGAGCCACAGTCCAGCCTGATATCTGTGGCCACGCTGAGGGTGTGTCCCCCGCTTTGATGGGACACCCACCCCTGACAGGCCATCCTCTAATTTCAAACACCCAGAAATAAAGGCAAGGGTAAGTGCCATCTGTTAGGTTTTAACATAGTCTTCATAACGAATTCTAATGACTTGTCTGGGAATCTGAATATGCTGGGTTTATGATCTTTCCACATATTATCCACTTGGGCTGGACTTTTACATTTGGGCACAAAGCCTACGCATCTTTATCTTCATTCAGGGCCTAGTTATTTATTATGGACAGTGCCTCTTGTGTTAACTGAATTGCTGCTTTGTTTCTCGTCCTCGTCTATTGAGTGAAGGGTCTGTTGGAGAGGGGACCATCGTCGCTGTGGGATGGGGGGTTATTTGGTTCTATGCTACCATTCGCCTCTCTGGCCATAACTCTGAGCTCAGTGAGCATGTTTCTCACACCCCTCACTCCAGCTGGGGGACAGGAAACAACTCTGTCTGTCTGTGACTGCATGTGAGGAGATGTTGTGTCTTGTGAGCGTTGCACTGGCAATGTGTAGGGACGGCAAGAATGCTGCACCCAGATGCTGGATCTTAAAGAATCCCCCTGCTGACGCAAGACTGGTCCATAGGAATCTGCTGCCACATCCCTGTGAAACCAGAAGCAAAATCCAGACTCCAGCAATAAAGACAGATTCATTATTTGGAAACTACAGCTCCGTCTATCAGCTTACACAAAAAAACCTCAGGAACTCTTTTTCCAGTGTGAGCAAAAGACTCTAAGCCACTTTACGTTGAAGAAATAAGCAATTCAAGAAGACACCTTGATGATTTGTGAGATTTCAACAGGTTACTTTATAATTTCATACGAATTTTATTTTTGCAGCATTTAAAGCTTGTATAATAATAATAATACGCATTAGATAACAAATGTCAAAAAGAATACGACCTTCACTAAACACTAAACCCGGCCTGGCATCTCTCTCCGAGTTTTCCTGTACCTTTGATATAATTCCACCTTTGTCTGGAGTGTAACCTTAATGAGCAGAACAGCACACGTCGACTGCGGTCCGTAATCCGAAGCAGTGATCAAAGACCCCTGGGGCAGTCATATGATCTGGCCGAGCCTCCTGTGAGACTCAGACAGCCAAGACACTCATAAATTAAATAAACTCGACGCTCACATGAATGAAGCTCAGAAGTGCGTTTCTTCAGTGCTTTTATTTGCTTAAGCTGTCAGATAAATAAATATGCATGTGTAAAGCTAAGCTACTTTTATCCTTTGTCAATAATTTTACTCAGATAGAGTAGACAGAGTAAATATATGCAACTTTGTTATTATATGCAACGTTATTTTACTCAGTAGTAGTAGTGAAGGCCTCTCAGTGATGTAACTATGAAGTGCTTTCCCTGAGTTTTTCAAATGTTATTGCCTAATATAATATAATATAATATAATTACAAAGCTAAAAGGAAAAGCGACATGAGCTTAGCTTCTATAAGATATGTATATCTTAACATAACAGTGATAACTGGTTGGAAAGTTTCAGTTCATGGTAAGTGTTGATGTTTTTAAGGGCATGAGCACCACCCTTTGAGTCACTCTAATCCTGTCACTATACAAATGAGCCATAAACAAGAAGGGAATGTGAAGGTGAGTTCATAATATCTTCACAAACAGAAACTGACAGAAGCTGGAATGTCAAACTGGCCAATCAGCTCTGTACAATGTCCTTATTAGGCCGTAACGTAACAGCATTCCTGACTAGGTCGTCACCAGAATTGTCGCATGTCACTCCCAGAATGCCGCTTCATTTATTGGGTTGTCAAAGTCATGCAAAACCATCTTATATAACCAGCAGCTAAAAATTTGGGCTTCTCTTCATTTCTTGCTTTTTTCTGTTGCCTCCATATAAGTCTGCTCTCTAAACCCAAATTATAGGCCAAAAGGCTCTTATGTAATAAATACCAAGCATGAGAAATAGTCAGCAAAAATGTTCTCTCCCATCACAGCTGAGTGATCCGCTCAGGGCTGAAGACCTTTACAGCTCCCAGCGAGGATCGTGCATCACAGCACATTTCCCAGCTCTTTCTTACGACCTTTGCTCTGTCATCTCATTATTGCAAGACGTATTCATTTGCCATCTACCAGAAGGATGTCTGAGAAACTCACCAACTTGCCACGGTGACCTGTTCTCTCTCCATCAAAATGTACCTTAGCCCATAACTCTCCCTCTGTTTACTTTAGACAACAGCCGATTTAGAGCATGGAGGAATTATTAGTACAGGCGGAGGAAGACAGACACTGTAACCCACATTAGTAAAAAATGAAGGGCCACTGACATGCTAAATAGGGAGTGATATGTGATAAGCACGTAGCACCGTTTACAGTAAGCACAATCACACTTAGGGGACTTGGCTCCTGGTCTTGAGAATTTTATGTGAAGGAAACGATGTTGAGAGGTGATAAGACCCAGATGGTCTTTGGAAATGTTTTGTATATGGATCGTTAGCTCAGAATAGTGGGTCTGTAGAAAATTACAAAATATACATCACACACATCATACAAGTTTTTTATTTTATTTTAAGGGTTATATTATTATTTTGTCATTTGAAATTTATTTAAGCCACAATGGTAACTGACTCTAAGAGGTCTAAGGTGAATCCCTTCCAGCTTTCATGAGTTCCAAAGAGAAGAGGAAAAAGAAAGAGAATGACTTGCTAGTAAATAAAATATCTAACTAATTTGATAACTATGTAAAAAACTATTTCCAAATTCTTTCTACAAAGTGAGAAACTGCAGCTTTTATTTTTGTGCAGAAGTAATGAGATCACTGAGATCACAATGCTTGGGAAAAACAATAATAAATCACGAAGGGAATGAAGACAGGTGACATTTCTGTCTTTTCAAGCGTGAGAGAGAATTATTTGTTGAGGTAAAAAACAGGGATTAGTTCTCCATTATGGGAGTGTGGGACCTACTGCTGCACATGACAAAAGGTGCTGATGAAATATGATCCTCCAAAGAACAAGGAACAAGAGAGACAGGCATTTTGCAGTTTGCATACCACAGGTGTAAAACTTTGTGTCCTTGGTTCCTGGAAACTGCGAGCGGTGGCAGTGATTATGTAATTGTGACACTGGCTGGCAATCAGACGTGTGAGTTTGTGTATTTACAAGTCAGTTTAACAGCCACTGACAGATTGGAGTGTGTTCCAAGATTTCAAAGCTGCCTCCCTTTAACAGATGGTTTATGCATGCAAGAAAACAGGTGGGGTTTTCTCAAACAGCTGAATACCTTAACGCGAGGTGCACTAATCTTCTTCTGCGTGAACTGATTGAAGTTTAGAGCCAGGGGAAGTGGCACTGGTAAACATTTGCACACGAAAAGCCAGGAAATGCTCTTGTTCATGATGCTTCTTCTTCAAATCTGAACAAGCACATGTTAGTGCGACAGAGAGAAAGGTGTGATGTTTGTTTGTGTTTGTGGGAAGGTGTGTGGAAGAAGTCTCACCACACAATGCATCATGTTATGTCTGCACACTTAGTTACAGTGTGTCCAAACCCAGCTGTAAACATCCAGTATCCAGGTGGTGGGTGGGGTGCACCGCTTGATTCATCTGTGTCTGTGAGAGGGCAAGAGTGCACACGAAGAAACAGTTTTTAGAAATGATTCAGAGAGGGACACTGAGAGAGAGAGAAAGAAGGAGAGAGAGAAAGTGGAAAGAAAAGCCATTAGACGTGCGATCTGTGCTGCCAGAGACTGAGGTACGTCCACTTATTTTCCAGATCAGACAACACAGTGTAGTTCACAACAAAGGTGAGCGCTAAAAGGTGCAGACACGTACTGCTGAAAACTGTTTTTACACGGCAAATACCAGCGCGGCTGAGTCATGTGCCATGCTCGAACACACCACCCATAACTTCATCTTGCCACATCACAGGTGAGGCACGGGTGCATCGTGGATGCCTGGCATTCTCTGCCTGCTGCACCTGGAGCTGAGAGCCAGAGAGTAAGAAGGGGAAATCTACCCAACAGGAATGTGTGCTACTGGAGAGTGTCAGAATGTTCAGCTCACATTTAGTGAACCGCTTCTGATGACATCTGCTTTCAGACAATGCAAATGTTCTTGTGCATGTTATCTAATCAGCTGAGATTCACAATAGTAATATATATATATATGGTGGTGCAGCTGTAGGAGGTATGCACACACATCGTATGTGTCCTGCTTTAACCCCCATTACTAAGATATCAGTACTCTGAGCTAAAGACGGGTCAGGTCTAGTCCCTGGACTGTAGGTCCAGAAAAGAGCAGGAACAGGATGTCCCCATGTTGCAGCGAGAAAGAATGCCTTGATTGGTAGATTCAAAAACGAGCAGACGTTTCCCATGACACAATCCCTGCCATTTCCTGGAGCTCTGAGGTCTTGTATATAAACGGGTACTGAGGAATGCCAAACCGGCAGGTCAGGCAGTGGCCCTGGGTTACAGTTGACGTATGTCCAGTAGCACTCTACAACCCTTGCGTACTATATCAAAAACTGTGGGAAGATATTCATGTGTAAAATATTGAATGATGCCTTAACCCCACTTGTTTGACAAGACCTGCAGGACTCTGCGATGAGCATTGGGTCAGACCCTTCCCCTGGGCTCACTGCAAGATTATAATGTTCTTGCACTTGAATTACTGACGACGGCCACTCTGTTTGGGTCTCGCTCCCAGCACAGTGAACCAGACACTCGACATAGCTTTTAATAAATAATTCTGTCAGACAGGCAGACAGCATTTCTCCCTTTCTTAAGAATATATAATATGCATGTACAATTTAGTAACTACAGTTATAAAGTTTCAGAGTTTAATCTATAGTATTAAAATGGTCTCTGGGCGTTCTGTTTTGTCGATGAGAAGCTGCTAATGTGCTGATTCTGCCTCTGTAAACTCTATGGCTGCTCGGAAACATTCATACTTTCCACACGTCCTATCCTGTTTCAGCCATGATGATTTTACCAGAATGGAGCGAGCCCTGCTTCCTCTATATTACTTTGTGAAAAATGCACAGTGCATTTCTCAAGCTCTCTCTTTACTCTTTATTGAAATAAATCTGCTCTACACCCTACGGTCGTCATAACAGAGCAATTGGTCCGAGCCACATCTCTCATCTGTCAGTGGTTCATAAACCTGTATATGAAGTTATAGCTCTTTGGTTTGAGTTTTCAACCATTTTGGATTATATTCTCAGAGGAGGGAGTTCTTTCAATCTTTCACTGCAGTCCCATTTGTCAGGCCTGATGGGTTTAACAGAAAAAGAGACACTTTCTATTTTTACCACATACAGTATGATCCCTGCAACATATAAGAGAGCGAGATCCAGTGACAACACAGCAGCAACACATATTTGTAAACCTAAACCGCGCATCATTTTCTCGATGAATAATCCCGACACAGAATAAACTCTGGTGGACAACAGAAATAGGATGTAAGACTCGAGAGCCTGAAGATCTAGCTGAATCAGAATGATTGTTAAAGAATAAATATTGGTTTGCTGATAGAAGAGGCAAGACAAAGTTTACAGAGTGTAACTGTGCATCATCAGATGCATAGTCAGCATTTATAAATTAAAAGGTGAAACCTCTCAGACATACAGAGAGATAGAAAATTATTTGACACAAATTTCTGTCAGGTGGTACAGTACTGAATACATTGAATTTAAGTTGGTTTGGTTCAGTTTGCATATGTGCATAGAGTGTGTTTGCATATTTAGTTAACTAGTTCCATTTTTATGTTTATTTTTATATTTGAACCATTATTTCTTCTGTTTGTGTAACTACAGCAGCCACTAAACACCAGTAACATATCTGTGTGTTTAGCAGTACTGTCTGTCAGCATCCTCAGGGCATTAAAAAAAATTTCTGCTCCAGGTTTGATCTATTGCACTTCATTTCTATCTACGTTAAAATCTACATTGAAAGAGTAGCTTCTTCCTTCCCTTAACTGACCTCATCACAGGATTAACATCCAACTCTATGGAACATTTTAGGATTAATACATTTTCTCTGCTTTTATTGTGCAGTGAAGCAAAGAAGAGCTGAGTAAAATTAGTCTCGTTTAACTTCATTGCCAGGTATACGTGACATTCAGCTTCACCACAGCCACCTCAACGCGTTTTTCGCTGTTTCACTTCTGCACATCTGTCTCACGTGGAACATCCTGTTGAGTACATCTGCTTCGGCAGACACTGAGTGATTTCAAAGACCATGTACTGTGTCAACACTGTGTACTTGTGCATGTGCCTGTCTGGCCTGAAAAAGCACAACACAAATCATACAAAGGCTGAGCACATGGATGGACTGACACCAGGGAACTGTTATATCTTCCTCTGAGATGATGCCTCTCACCACAGACACAGGGCAGAACCCATGACATCTCGTGCATTTCTCCCTTGAGCATGAGTTCAGGCTGCTGCCTCCAGTAGCTACAAGATACTCTTTAAGATTTTCCCAAAAATGCCACGAACACACAGCTGTGCACGTGGAGAATTCCCTCCCTGAGCAGCAATAACAGCTTCAGAAGACTGTTTATGCTCAGTATTGTCAGCCAGTCTCGTCCAAGATGTGTGTTAACGGCTATTCCACCTCCACTAGGCCTTGTTATGGCAATTATTATGCTGCAGGGAAACTGTAGGTCATGTGCCGACCACAGACTAAAGCACGCTTTTAGGATGGATTCAGAGAAAACTAGTGGAGTAAGTGATGATTCTCTTTATCGTGTGAACGAAAATACACAAACTCATTACACTATATAATGAGTTTGAATATAGTTATTGTGGACATGAAAAAAATTTGAAAATGCAACATTCAAAGTCCCTGAACAGGACATACAGGTATAGAAAATGCATGTACATACAACACGCTAATGTCTAAGGTCAAGCAGTTCATGATTTCCAACAATGCTCGAGTGTAGATAGTTAAAATAGATTTAAGATCTGCTCCCAGACTCTGAGACAGCAGCCCAGCTGATGCCATTTCAGGGAAATGAATGCAAAAAATAAATCTGATTATTTGGCACATGTAAACATGGCTGTATTTACGGCTTCTTTAGACTATGAATTTAGCTCTGAAATGAAACAGCAAAATAACAAATTTATACTGCATATTCTGCAAAGGCTGAGTTCAGTCTAGACTAGCTCTGTTGGAGTGTGCACAGGAACAAGCTGTGGTCATAAGCAAAGCATCAGGTTTCAACACATTCACAGATGCATCCTTTTCTCACACAGTTGATAACAATGTGTGTCAAATATGAAATGAACCCAATGGGCCAATAACTTACTAACTATTTTAGAGGCTTTGTTATGTGATGAACAGTGTGAGATGATGTCAAATGATCTGAATATGCACATCTTTGAATTGACACTACTTTGTCTTACATTTAAAATATATTACATATTGCTGCATTGTCTTTATTTAAGTTTGAGAACTAACTAGAACAGAACCTAATGGCATCAGCAAGTGTAAAACACTCTTTTAGATACTACTAAAATAACTATTTCCTGCAGCACAAGCCTGGAGAAAAGGGTGCAAGTTCTCAGAATGTGAACCTTTGTGACCAACACACAGTCATTTTTCTTCTGGATCCCTGAAAAACTCTGCTAGCCAGATTTTACGAGGGCTATTCTCAGCCTCATTCTCTTGATGTGGTCAATGGAGCAGTCCGAGTTCAGCGTGGGTTTGTTTTTGTTGTGTGATCCAGGACTGGTAGTTTGATATTTTGCTGCCACCTGCAGTTCATACAGTAACAATGCACCAACTCCAACTGCAAAACAGAGATCAGTAGACTGGTTAATACACATGGTTTTACTGAGCATTGCTGTCATCATCAAAAGTTACATTATTTGTTTCTGTGAAACAAATAAGGCCTCACAATGGGTCTATGCACCTCCAAACAGTCATTTAATCATCACTGTAAAAACAACCCACAAGTGTTTCCCATCACAATGGGAAAATCAAAACTTTACCAGCAAGGACGTGAGAACAAATTAGTGAACACCAGCTGGCTGATAACAGGAACGGAGAACTAACCTTGTGAAAAGTAAATATATAAAAACAATGAGAAGAAGACGTTTCACACTCCTTCTTCTTCATATTGCTCCAGCAGCTCTCTGTTAAAGAAGAACGTTGGTGAGCAGGGCTCCATGGACAAAAAGGTGGTGCTGATCACAGGCTGTTCCTCTGGGATCGGTCTGAGTCTGGCTGTACGGCTAGCCTCTGATCCAGGCAAGACATACAAAGGTAACCACAACTAACATTGGCCAAAAAGCTGTTTTGCTTATGAACTAAAGTGTTTTCTTATAGATCTTGAAGTGATACTCTACGGTAGGATGTAATGTACTGTACGCACTGTATGGGATATTCTGCACACATTTATGAGCACTGTTCCTTTTCTTCGTGTCTGTTTAGTCTACGCCACCATGAGAAACCTGGCCAAGAAGGAGCGTCTCCTGGAGTGCGTGAAAGGTCTGCACAAAGACACTTTGGACATACTCCAAATGGATGTGACGGACCGACAGTCCATTCTGGATGTGAGGGACAGGATTGTGGAGAAACGAGTGGACATTCTGGGTATGTTTTGTGTCACCGAGTTCCGATTAGGTTTGCAATCTGTGTGTTAATTGGGTTCTCCTCACAACTCTCAGTGTGCAATGCTGGTGTTGGTTTGATGGGGCCACTGGAGGTGCAGTCCTTGGACTCGATGAGGCGCATTCTGGAGGTCAACCTTTTAGGAACCATCCAGACTATCCAGACTTTCCTGCCGGAGATGAAGGCTCAGGGCCAAGGCCGCATACTGGTCACTGGCAGCACTGGAGGGCTTCACGGTGAGAAAAGCCATTTGTTGAGTCGCTTAATGTCAGGAGTGTTCCACGTGTGTAATTTTAATAATGATTTGATGGAAAGCACGTAAGCACATCACGTTGAGGCTTACAGACATGCATGAAATTGCCAAAACAAACCACCGTGATGCTTGCTCTGTCACAGGTTTCCCTTTTAATGAGGTGTACTGTGCCAGTAAATTTGCAATAGAGGGAGCATGTGAGAGTTTGGCTGTCCTCCTGCAACACTTCAACATACAGTGAGTTTTAAAGTCTGCTGCATCTTGCTGTTAGTTCAGAGATTGTAGGAGAAATAATATATTTACAGTGAATTAAACTGACTATTGACTCAATGCTTCACTCTAGTGTGAGTCTTATCGAGTGTGGTCCAGTCAACACCGACTTCCTGGTCAACCTGCAGAAGGTGGAGCTTGGAGATTTGTCTCTTCAACAAGTTGATACCCGAACACTTAGACTTTATGAAAAGTACCTGCAGCACTGTGGCGCCGTTTTCCAAAACGCTGCACAGGACACTGAGGACATTGTAAAGGTAACTTGTATGTTTACAGTCATGACTTCATTAGTTACAGCATCTGTATCATTAATGGAAGTGAGAAGACACTTTTATTGAGAAAAGTGAAAAAGCACATATTTTGTGCTTTGTGTCAGAACGAGACATCTTTTCTGTTGCAAGGAAAAATGAGGAAGAGAAAGGAGAAGACAGCAAACAAATTAGGGAATTTTACAGACTCGTTCACACCACCCTGGAGCATCTATTTTTGGCTACAACCTAAAAACAAAAAGGTAGTTGTGTCTTTGTCTGCTGCAGGTGTGAACTAACCCTTTAAACACCAACACCTAAGTAGCCGAACACCACAGGTGAGGCCTAGAGAAAAAAGAGATAACAACCTTTTTATTAGTGTCCACCTTGACCTCTTACGTTAGAGATATTACAATTTGTTGAGAGTTTGTGTGTGTGTGTGTGTGTGTGTGTGTGGGACACTGTGATACATTTGTTTTTTGTCTCCAGGTATTCCTAGATGCCATCGAATCACCCAGTCCTGCCTTCAGATACTTCACCAGCAGTGTCGTGCCAGCTCTCACCCAGATGAAGATCACAGAGCCAGACGGCTCGCAGTGCATCCGGGCTATGAGTGAACTCATTTTCTCAGCAGCGGAAACACAATAATTTCCACTCTCACACAATTGAGCTGTTATTTTATGTGCAGAATTGAATTTCTTCAGATATTTACATCTTTCTCTGTGAATTCAGTTTTCCGGCATATCGCTGATGCTCCTCTGACTCACTGTTCAACTACCATTGGCTGGGAATTCAGAGCTTTGTGAGTTCATGTGAGATTTCATGCTTCTATTTTTGTATGTATCTTGTGAAAAGTTACATTTCTTATCACAGAAATGTATAAAAATAGAACCGAACAGAAGAAGTATTTGTGAAGGATTGTGTGTTATCACTGAATGACGCAACAGCTTTTGTATTCTAGTGTGTTCTTGCCACTGTTATATTTTGCACTTATATTGGCATATTGTCTGGACATGCTTCACATACTAAGAGAGAATAGTAAGAATGTGCATTTTTTCAATTTTTGTTTGACTATTTTTAGCAAATAATGACAATCTCCGCCTCCCAAATTATGACAAATTCCAAGGAGGTTTTCCACAGGCCGAACCAAAATATTCTGGATTTTTGAATGACTGATAATTGTTTGTTCTTTTTTTTCAGTACTTTATTTTACTGCATGCTCCAAACTTTCCATTCAGTTATAATTGTGGTAATGCTAAATTGTTTCTATTATACATATATCGTGTTTATGATGTTGAGAATCCTGCAACTTCAGTCCACTGTCTCTAGCAATGTGGAAGTGAAGTAAATACTTATATATTAGAGTTATATATAGCTTATATATTTAAATTTATACTGCGCCAACTGTATTTTCAGATAATACACCTGCACAGGGACAATTAAATGTGTGCAGCAGCTTTGCCATGAATTACTTTTAGAGGATTTAGATTTTCTCAGTTTCTGTTGAAAATGTCTTAAAGGTCATTTTTCTAATGTGTTTTTTAGCTGCCAATGATTGAATAGAGCTAAGTCATTATTTCAATAATTTCATCATTTACCTGTCAATGATTAATGTGTGTGTTAAAAAGTAAGTGAACTAAAAACACAGATTCAGTGATAGTGGCGTCAGACGATCTGTCGTAATAGAATTTACTGGCCTCATTTGGACATAAAGTTCATTGATAAAAGCTTGAGCTGGGGCCAGCTGGAACAGCGTCCGCTCACTGTATAACCTTTACCTCAGTTTAGGGCTGTTAAGCTCATGAGTCTCATCTGAGACAGGTAATCCAGTCTGTACTGTACTACGAGTTACATTTCCTGTCTATCTTTGGATCTACTGAGGTTCACCCTCCCTGATCAAGTGCCCTAAATTCAGTCTGAAAATCCTCAAATGGATCCTACACTGCCAGTTCAGGCTGTGTTACCACAGCAGAGGTTTCAGCCTCTTAGAGTCTTATGCAGGCCGGTATAATGAGAGTCTTTTTTCAGTGCTTAGCACTAACTAACTACAGTAAATTTAATGTCAACAACAGTGGCGACAGGTGCACTTTCACCCCATATTAATAATGTAAAACAAAGCACTATTATCATGCATCACACTGCTTTTAATATATTAAATATTAAATTAACGTGAAAATACAGTCATTTACTATTTACATTTCGCCTGTCTCTCCTTCAGTTGAGAACATGCAGTCCAGCAGCTCACTGCTTAGATATTTACATTTACATACATTTCGATAGACGCTACCTAATTAATCAGCAAGTCCGCTCTCTTCAGTATTGAAGAGAGAAGTGTGTTACAGAAATTAGAGCTTGTGTGATACTTTTAGTATGAGTTTGTGCCACCTGCATGTAACTGTGTGTGAAGCTGACCATTCTGTAGTTGGTGATGTAATATGTGAAGGCCTTTGGGAGTGGGACTCCCCCACTCTGCCCTCCTAGAGGAATAATAATATGTTTTGTTTAGACAGCAGTTAGTTAGATCATTTCAGGCTGAGCTAGGATGCACTGCTTGTGTGTGGTCTCCAGAATATATTCTGCAAATAAATCTTAAATCTATTCAATCTCCTGCATTTGACTCTGCATTAAGATCCACGACCTGAGAAGAGCGAGGAGACGGTGAGGAGGGGGAAGCTCTCGCTAGCTTCTGAATGTACTGTACTGTAGCTCTTTAGTCCAAGTGTATTATTTGCACATCACGTTTGCTGAACTCACTGCTCACTAGCTTAAGCACATAACGTGCCTGTTCGTAAAAAAGCTTTTTTCAATTCACTTGTAAAATTTGCCTGTAGGCAAAGATATTTATGTTTAGATTTGGTGGCAAAAAAATAAACGTTCATTATTTTATTAATTCTGTGCATGAGTCACATAAATGATGTGTCTTCATAACTTTTACATGTAAAGTCCAATTAGATGAAAACTTCACTGACTAGGTAAAAACTTGGTAGGTTAGTTTCTGACACCATGAATACCACAACGACAATACAGCTTGTAGTATTGCAGTGAATTATTGTATGTAACAGGTACAATATTTGTATATTTAGTGCATTATATTATGAGGTTTTTAGAGCTAAAGACCAACATCAGACCTGTACAAAATCAGTTCAAACGTTCAACAGATTACTTTTTATTAAATTGCATTAATTCTTTAATAAACCTTCCTATCGCTCTCACCACTCACCTGATGTCAGTATCACGTTTATCAAACTTTAAAATGTACCTTCTCTTTGATTGGTCAGCGCCAATAGCGCCTCCCGTTACGTCATTGTAGTATTTACGGGACAAGTTCAGCGAGGCTCAGTAAGAACAAACAGCGGCTGCAGGTGTCGGAGCTCCAACACTGATCCTTTATCCTGCTTTACTTTTGACTCTCAACTTTACCATGGCGAGCAAAACGAGTCCCCTCATCTTCAGGACGTTGCTGGAGATGTCTGAAGCCCGCTCCTCCAAAGTTGTGCGAGCAAGCGCCAAACGGCCAAATTCACTCAGGTGAGTGTCAGAGACGCAGAGTTCAATAATAAGAGACCGTCAAAAGCAGGCTCGACTTAACCACTAGTGTTTGTGAGCGGGTGTGAGCTACTCTCCTCCCGTTTCTGGTAATTAAAAGAAATGTGATTGAGAGTCGGCGTCACCGTCGAGAAAATAATATTTGTGGAACATTCGCTCGTCTAAAATATGTGACAATTCACGCTTGTTATTAATTGTATGCTCAAGGAAGTATATTAAATTAAATTGATACCTGATGATTATAAAACTAATTTTGTATTGGATTGTCACACAGCTGAAGACATTTGTGCAATGGAAAAGATGGCAAAGCCTCTGTGTGGCCAAACTTTTTAATGAAAGTGTACATTCAAACCTTATTATTGTATCTGTCACGTTTGTATATTTCCTACAAACTTATTTATGTTTTCCCATATATACAATTACCTCATCCCAGGCACCTGGGCTCCTGTGGGCCTCTAGCAGCCAGAAGGGCCAGCCTGCCTCTGTGCCTCGTCGCTCCTACATGTACACCCTGTCGCAGCTTCATCAATCTGGCTGCTCCCATCAGCTCCCGCAGGATGGAATATACGGAGTGCCAGACATTAGAGTAAGTTCGCCTCCAACATGCTGAGAACCACATTGAAAAGAAGACTTTAAAAAACAAAACACGATCAATTAAACTGAGAGTGATTTAACTATTAGTCAGTTAAAGGCAAAGGCTAAATTTGAAGGATACATATTTAGGTGCATTATGCGTGGTGTTTGATCTAAACTTCATAACTAAAACATCATGCACTAAACATTTTTTTGCTGTTTCCGGCTTCTCAAACGAGAGCATCAGCTTCCTTCATATTGTATGATTGGATATTACATGTATTCAAGTTTTTAACTATTAACTAACCAAAGAAATTGAAGATGTCTCCTGACAAAAATAAAAATTGCCTTTGTGTGACTGTGTGCTTTCAGGTATTCTCCAGAGCAGATGTACAATGTGGTGGCCAACGTGGATCAGTACCAACACTTTGTTCCCTGGTGCAAGAAGTCTCGGGTCATGAAGGGAGGTAATGGCCACATCTGGGCAGAACTCGAAATTGGTTTCCCCCCCATTGTGGAGCGCTACACTTCTGAGGTCACTGTCATCCCAAACTACAAAGTCAGAGTAAGTGTTGATAATTGTCAGTGAAACAACAACAGTTTCTTATTCTTAAAGTCTGTTTCGTGTGCTTTTTTTCCCCAATTTTTCTTTCCTAAACTTTTATTCATAGACTTAAGTTTAAAAGAAACCGACCCCATGAAGTGTGCAGTCTTTTTCCAAAGTCTCACGACCAAAAACACAAACAACCCCTGGCAGGTGGCACGTGCTTGTGCCATGCACCACGCAGTACCACTCAGATTTATATTTACTCTTTCGCCATGTTGCAAATCACTGCAGCTAGAACATTTCATATTTGGTCAAACAGGAAGAGTTTTCGCTGTCACAAAGGTGCATGTTAAAAGTGACATTTCCATTTCCTGTCATATAAATGACAACAGCCTCGTCATTTTATTGACCTTTTGGCAGTTAGTGATTAAAAATGGCTCATTTTTATATTGTTTTTTACAACAGGCTGTGTGTACTGATGGATCTCTCTTCAGCCATCTTGAAACAATATGGAGGTTTGCCCCAGGACCCAAAGATGTACCAGACACTTGCCAGCTGGATTTCTATGTAAGTGTATTGCGTTAAATGAATATATGTCCCAGGGAGCCGTGAGAAAATTAGGTGTTGTACCCACAGAAAAGTAAAATTTAGCTTGAAATCCTTGAAATGAACAAACACATTGATCACAGTGAAAGAGACTGCTCGATTGCTCGAGAGACTTAACAGGTCCAAATACATGACTAAGGAGAAACTAATTCAGAGTCTTGGTTCCTGTGTATTTTTATCAATGGATTACAGACTGAAAGGAAGCGCTGTGTAAAATCTCATTACATGCTGAATTTAGTCTTGAGTAACACACAGGTGTCTCCTGAGGCCTGAAATAGCTGTCAGGTCAGGGCACAGTGTTAAGAGCAGCTGAAAGGAGTTTGACCTTGATGTTGGTTCCAGTTACCACAGTGTCAACTCAGAAGTGGTTTGATTTCAACAGGTTGTATTAAATAAGTAATGCTTGTTTGGGGAAAACTGACAGATGTGCTGGTCTGTAATATAAATACTATATTTAGTCTCTTATAGCTAACGTGTTTGTCGTCCTTCTGTGTCTTCTCTAGGTGTCATTTGAGTTCAAGTCTCTTCTGCACTCTCAGCTGGCCAGTGTCTTCTTTGACGAAGTGGTTAAGCAGATGGTCGGTGCCTTTGAGATGCGGGCAGCAAAACTTTACAGGAACCAGCAGGTGGCGTCACTGAGGAGACGGTCGACATGAGACAACAGCGTCCTCCTGCGTCGACCATGACTAAACCTGCCAGACAGACAGCTGCAGTCAACACTTGTCTTACAACTGGGAATTTTTGCACTCAGAAATGCACATGAAAAATACTTATTTATTTTTAAAACACAAGTTAATTTATTTACTTGTTTGTACATAATGTATTTATTGTAGGGAGCAAAACACACACATGTGGGTGTTTGTGTGCACATGGTTGTCCATTGACTGGATCAAGCCACCATTATGCACCTTATAACAGACTACATGAGAGTAACACAAAAAGATAAATGCGTTGTGTTACGAGGGGCTGATTTGTTACCTGAACTCCAGGATACAGTAGAAAAAGGCAGTAAATCCTGTTTACAGACACAAGGACATACAATTCTTTCCTTAACAGCACCCTGCACACATTGTGTTCCTGATGAAATGTGAGATGTGTTCCTCAAACAGTAAGACATTTTGTAATAGCCTCTGGAAAACCAGTATCGGTGTAATTTAATATTTTATTGTATTTAATGTTTGATTGTTTGCTTTCATGTTGAGAAACTTCAAAATGAAGATGCGGTGCTAATATCTCAGCTTGTGATCATTGTAACACACACAGTACAAATAAAAGTATTTCAATTTATTTTGCTACGGCCATTGACATTATATTGCCCCTGCCTTAACAATCAAAAAAAAAATCAACTAGAGGAGTCAAAGTACTGCTCGTGCTCGGAAGCCTGGTCATACCCTCTGAATGGGTCAATTGAGTAATCAGTCTTATCAAACTAAAAGTAAAGAAGTCAGTCCTGGCGCTGTTACAAGTGAGGCCTGGTTTACACAATGCCATGTTTGAACAAGTTTACTAAGTACATATTATCATCTTTTAAATGTCTTTGCATGTGACAGCTAAAACTCTAACTGTTGGGTGTTCCCTGAAGGTGGCGTTTCTTGTTCTGCACAGTATAAAAGAGAGACACTGCAGTGAGAGTTCAAAATTGCAAGGATGAGGAAGATTGCAGTCCTGAGTCTTGCCGTGAGCTTCATTTTATGTGAAGCGCAATTTAATGCCAACAATGACAAAGTGGGTCAGGGCTCATGTGCAACCAGCTGCTGTGAAATCTGCTCTCTCACATCTATAACACAAAACCTGGGAGCATTCGGAGAGAAAATCACAAACTTAGGCGAAAAAGTACAACTTCTGGAGGCAAAGTTGCAGAACAGTGAAAAAGAGGTTCTGGAGCTCAGGAGCCTGATTGGAGGTAACGTGTTTCAAATGTTTTATCAGAGTACTTCTATTACAGGTCATGAAGTGTAGAAGCACTTTGAGTAATAGTAAGTTAGAAAAGCAAAAAACAAACGCAGATCATTTACCATTTAATTTCCCCGTGTATAAATTCCTATCTCTCGTGTTTATGGCGTTAATGACAGGAATCCCTCAGGTGGCTTTTTCTGCGGCTCTCAGGGAATCTGGCAGTGGAGACACTGGCCCTTTTACCACTGCTACACCACTGCAATATAAGAAGCTCTTCTCCAATGCTGGCAGTAGCTACAACCCCTCAACAGGTAGAGGACACTAGAAAGAGAAAGACATAGGACAGAAAGACAAATGAGAACATGTAAAATGTTAACTACTACTGTAGTGAACTACAGCTTCTGTATACTTTATATGTTGGCAGGCATTTTCACAGCCATGGTCAAAGGAATGTACTTCTTTCGATTCTCAATGTTCAACAACCTCACTCCTACTCCAACCTCTGTGGTGAGCCTCATGAAGAATGGTCAGCGGCTGACATCTGTGTGGGACACCTCAGGGACTGACAGCAACGATATGGGCAGCAATGCTGTAGTCATTCCCCTCAGTGTGGGAGACAACGTGTATGTGGAGCTACAAGCAAACAGGATTGTCTATGACGACAGCATGAACTACAACACTTTTAGTGGCTTTCTGCTTTTTACCATGTAGTTCAACCTGTATGATATCAGGTCTGCATGACCCTTCGTGCTTTTACAGTAAACTAAATATCAAAATGCAAATCCCTGAAAATGTATTTTGCAGCTGTGTCGAACTAATAGTGTATGGAAAGTGGAAGTGTATGTACTGGATTAATTAATTGATTACATAAAATTAAATCCACAAATACAGGTGATCCAAATTTTTGGTCTGTTGCATTTATTTAACATCGCCTGATTTCAAACAGGCAATCTGGTGAACAACCGGTTCTGTTGCTGGGGTCCTTGTAACCTTTGCACTTGCGCATTTGCATTCTGAACGGAAACAGGCTTTTTCCGTTGCAGGATGCAACATATATTCAGGTTGAAAAAAAGTAAATCCACACTATATATACATATATAAATATACTTATATACACGTGTATACAAAAGTATCTATTAAAAGTAAACAGGCTTTTAAATGCAGAAACTTTGTAACTAAAGCACTTATTAAAAGTTGGACAGGGATTATTTGGAATAACCATGGTAAAAGCAAGTTTGGCATCAATATTAAACACTAGTTCCATGTATTTTTGTGTTGTAAGATTGTAAGCAAATCGTATGTATTTCGAGAAAACAGACAAATACGTATTCAAATACCAATTTCCTAAATGTATCTATGACTAAAATCACCCTTTTCTCTGTTAGGGGTAGATAGTCATAAATCGCGAACAACACAGATTGACAATGTGAGAAACAGAAAAAAAATCTGCCACACATTTTAAGTTTGTCTTAACTTAGACGTTTTTATTTTGCGTCGCTCTGCCGATGATGTTGTAGGAAATCTATTTACGTTCAGATGAATGGTTTTATTCAATCGTTATGCATTTGTTTTTTTTTGGGGGGGGGGGGGCAATTTTATTGCTATTTTACAGGTTCACCCATCGATAATTCAGCCAGGGGGCCGATTCGAATTACAGTTCTCAAATGTCTATCACAAACTGTTTCACTGCCTTCTGTGTCCTAAATTCACGTTAGCTACCAGCAGGAGGATCCAGAGACACATGGATGGCCATATCAACTCTGCACTACATGTTGATGTTTTTTTTTATTTTCATAGCACTGTGAAAATGACACGGACCTTTAAATAGTGGTGCAGATTTGTGTTGTTGTTCCATATGCTTTAAACCTACTGTAAGCCAACCATGCAGGCCAACAGGGCATTATCATTGCCCCTACTGCCGAAGAACAATTCTACGGAAGGAACACATGGAAACTCATGTGCATGGATGCCAATATAAACCTTCCCAAACAGTCCCATTGACAGCATGACAGCCCTTCCTTCCTGCCTCCCAGGAGATTTTAAGACTCCCTCCTTCTTCTACGACATCAGCATCACTTGCAACACGGACGTTAACAGTTTCCGCTTCTCCTCTTGAGACGTTTGCAGCATTCACTTCTCTTCCTGCAACATCAGCATTGTCTCCCTTCCGTCCTCCAATATTAGTGGTGCCCCATTATGCTACAAGACCAGCAGTACAAGAAAAACCTGGGTGCCCACATAGAGAAAGCACGGGGGCTCGAAGGACATTACTGCTGCATCAAATCTGAAGAATGTCTGTGTTGATAAAACCCGTGGTATATTTGCCCTCCAAAAAATGGCTCGTGGTTTCTCTGTTCCAATACATGTACAGCGATTACTGCAGCAAGGTCGCCTGGGAGGGAGAAGTTTCTCAAAACAGCTGTTCTTGAGGAATTGGTGTCGAAGAATCGGTATTGTGGAAGAATCGATGATGGCAACCTGCAAAATAAGGCAAAAAGAAGCAGAAAGAGACCATGTGCCTTTTTCTGTATTAGTGGATTTGGGTCTTTCCACACATCAGATTTGCTTCTCTGTTCATGAGCCCCATGTTCCTAGTTTCTCCCACTTTGGCAGAGTTGTAGTAACTTATAATTTGAAAAAGCAAACCTGGCATTGTCCCTGCACAAACCCCGGTGAAACATGCCCACATAAGATCATTGGTTAATGGCACCTTTTTCAAACCAGAAAAGATGCCCTGCCTGCATCAACTCAAGAGACCTCTAAGTCTTCCATTTATCCATCCAGCACAGAGTGTGAAAGAAGTGTCACATACACTTATGCACACAAGAAAATACCAGCAGCTCTTCCTGAAGACACAACTGCTCCAAGAGCCCCGAAAGATTATCCTGTATATTTGAGTCCTACCGAAGAAACATGCAAACTCTGTCAAGGTCATCCTATATTAGAAGAAGGTTTTCTTGTTACAGACAAAGATGTAATAGTCAGTATTAGTGGAGTCCAACACAGTAAGTCAAATAGGTGATTAATTTACCACTTGCTAATTCTAATCTCATTCTAAAATAATCTTAGTTTTATTCTCCTATGCATTGCAGACATCTCCACATTTACTAAAAGGTGCCCTGATTGCAGCATGGACTACCGGTACCAGGAGTGGCGACATGGTCTCCACAACATCAATGACCATGTCATTTTAACTGTACAGCTTTGTTTCTATATGCGGCATGACCTACAGGTGAGTACAGTGCATGGTTGTCATAGTTAAATGGTTCAGATCATCATTTAGGAAGTGGAAAAATTTGTTCAAACTGTTAAATGAAATAAACAATCATTTCAGTTTTTATGTGTAAAACATATGTACTTGATCTTGTCGTTGTTTTTGCTTTTTTTTTACATAACCACATGCCGGTGTCCAGAATGATTAATTCTTTGGAGAGTTTTCGGGGCCAAAGGTTTCTGGCAGTCAGCGTAATTTTCCGAGCATATTGTCACTTAGAGGCACTGACCAACACAGATTACAGTTAGTCCTGTTTGAGCTGCGGCTTCTTCCCCCCCTGTTGTTATTATGGATGTCCACAGAAGCAGAGTCCAGAAACTGGACGGTAAGTTTTATGACTAAAAGGCTAAGAAGTTCAAAAACATTATTCTAATCCCTAACGCTTTCTGCTTTATTACTTTCTGTGGTTATAGTGAGTGAGCTGAAAAGACCTCCTGAAGACTTTGATGGACAGCACAATGCAGAAGCCTTCTCGGACTCTGTTGAGCTGGAAATGATTAGTAAAGGCTTTTTGTCAAGTAAGGAGAGAGTTATTTCAATCTGGTTTGTTTATTGTGCTAAACCACAAGTCGATCATTAAAGATGGTATTCGTCACATAGATCAGTGGTAATTGCTATTAAACAGTTATTTGTGATCACAAATCATACCATACCGCTCATGTCAGTATGACATGATTCACAATATAAATCTAATATAAAACAGTTTGACACTGACACAACAGTGTATGCCACACATTGTTCTGCGGGAGATTAAATGTTATTTGCTTGAGTTAAAATTGCACAGATCTTATGTAATTATCTTTACAGATTTAACTTATTTTTAGTTGAGTGGCTGATTCATGGTGATGTTCAGTGTGTGTCCAGTACGTTGGCATCTTTGATGTTGTTCACTTTAACTGACGATTACCTATACCTTACCTAATATTTTTTATTTTTTTTAGAATCCTCTGGGCTCCTTGGATAGGCAAGGAAACCCGCAAGTCTGACTGTGTTCTCAACACTGAATTCAATAAGATGCTAACATCCAAGGCCGAGGAGGAACTGAGCAGTGTAACTTCAGATCGTCTTTGTAAAGAGCTATTAAAACAAAATGTATGTTTTGTACTTGGTCTAAGCCTTTATGTCTTTAACTGGTGTTACAATAACAACTTTGCTAAGAATAATCACTAATACCTGCATAACACTCTGATTAGATGTATCCCAGGAGTCTTTTGCAAAAAGTGTGCCGTTAAAACCAGTGGATCTCGTATAGATCTGATAACGCGGCTCAGGGAGAACATCATGGAAACATTTCCCAAACGTCTGCCTATATGATTCTGCATGCGGTTTGGCAACACATACGAATTTACGAGTTCCTGGCAACCTCCCCTTTTATCCACATGAAGGAAAACCAGTGGCCTCGACATCCAAGAACTTGACTGAAGCAGTTTGTCGAAAACAGATCGTATCCGTGTTGTTGCTTACTGAGATGTGTCAGCAGGCAGAGGAAGGCGGGCATCCAGTGGCTGGATCAAACCACCACTATGCACTTGACAGCAGTGACGGTAATTCAAAAGATTCATACGATGTGTTACAAGGTGCTGATTTAGTACCTGAATTCCAGGATGCAGTAAAACTAGGGTTAGGGTTAGGGCTATTTCCTCAGCAGGTTGACACCGTCCACACACGTTTTCCTGATCAAACACATTTAGTAACAAACAGCTTCTTAAAAACCAGTTGAAGCGTTACTGAGACTAAACACAAGATTAAAAAGCAGTGAATCACACAGCATTGTGTTTGTGGTCATCAGGAAACACATCACATACAGGTCCTTCTAAAAAAATTAACATATTGTGATAAAGTTCATTATTTTCTGTAATGTACTGCTAAACATTAGACTGTCATATATTTTAGATTCATTACA
>JAUMTR010000026.1:7578833-7690772 GCA_032270685.1 Microctenopoma stevenorrisi
AATATATGACAGTCTAATGTTTAGCAGTACATTACAGAAAATAATGAACTTTATCACAATATGCAAATTTTTTGAGAAGGACCTGTATTCTTGTTGTGTATGCGAAACTTTGTGGCACAAAGAAATAAACTGCATCAAGCTAAACATAAAAATACAATGCGGAAAAAACTCAATTCAGGCAGGTTTTGTTTTCACATCTTAAATTTATTTATACATTTGAAGAGGAATCTTAAAAATATTAATTTTAAGAAAGTAGATCAAATAAGAAATGGTTGTTACTGAAACATGTTGAAGACATAAGAGAATGTAACAACAAATTGTGTTTCTAGCCACAGTACAGGATATAGTGATCAGACCCAGTTTAAAGCAACAATATAAAATACAAATGAACTGCTCAAGGCACTTAAGAATTAATTTTAAATATGTTATAGGTTGTGTAATGTACATTGATATGAATAATCTACTCTTTAACTGTAAGTTTGGCTGAGCAGAACGTCTCCCCATGGTCATTGGTGGCTCTACAGGTATAAACATTGGTGTCCCCGGGGCTAACTCTGGTGAGCACCAGTGTACAGCGGCCATCTTCCTCATACTCTATCTGCACCGTGGATGACTCCATCACAGGTTCCTCACCACACAGCCACACCACCTCTGGGTCAGGATATCCTGTCAAGATAGATAGGGTTCAATGGTAACAAGTAAAGTCACAACCAAACCTCACAAAGACCAACATGTGTAATGCCTGAGCTGTGCACCTGTGAGGTGACAGGAGAGACAGGCACTGGATCCCCAAGCCACAGTCTGGTCCACAAGGCTCTGGTTGAACTGGGGTGGTCCCTGCATCTTTTGCTCCAAAGACTGCAAGGCTTTCTCTGCCTCTGGGCTCAGTGGTGAGGCTGGGACATGGGTGGAAGAAGTCAATATAAGACAATCACCCTACTGCTTGCAAGCAGAAAGAGTGGACTGCCTTACTGCTTCCAAGCAAGAAGTTGTGAACTGCTTGTATTGTAAAACTAGGACCGAACAGGAAGATAAAATAGTTGTCTTACCTTCTCCGGGGCTTGTAGGAGATGCTGTGCTCTCACTTTTAGAAAGTAAAGCCATTCTTTTCAGGGCCAGCATGGCCTTGCCTGCTTTCTATGAATGAAAAATGTTAGATGTTAATGTAGCAAAAGATAAAACCCCGAGACTGAAAAAAAAAGATGTTACCTTCCACTTCTGCCTGGCTAGAAACCTTTTCATCTTCTCCTTGGACAGACACTTGGTGGTAGCAAGGTCTCTAGACTCAAACGCTGCCATCCAAGGGTGAGCAAGGGCCTCTGCACAGGACATCCTCCGCCTGGGAAGCACATAGAGTTAAATGTGGTAAAGTAAAGATGGCATCTGCTGGTTGAGCATTAGTTGTAGAGTTTATGCAATCACCGAGGATCCTTGTTGAGCAGGGAGCAGATGAAAGTTTTGGCTTCATCTGTTATCTCTTCAAAGCTCTCCTCATCGAACTCCCACTGGGCAGCTGTGACCAAAGCCAAGGTCTCTGCATCACTGTTGCCCTGGAATGGAGACTCGCCGCTCAGTCTGAAAAGCCACAAAAGCCAGAGGCATTAAAGAGGAGAAGCATTCATCCATCATGACAAATGGCTTTCTTCTTCTTGCATCTTTTAGCATCAAAGTAGCTTCTTCCATCTTAAGACGTTACTTTGATGAGTTGTGAGATGTATTTAATTGTAAAGTTCTACCTGCAGTGACTGATTTTTGCCACTTGAGGGAAGTAAAACGTACCACAGCATTGTTGACATGCTGCCTGTGCACATGTCCAGCAGTTAATGGAGATTAGGAAACATGTCTCTGTCCACCTGATGAATGAGCTCTTTGAGCTCTATTTGTCTACTCATTTTATTTTATTATGTAGTTTCAAGCTAGAAGGTAGAAGATAAATATTCCACCTTCTTTACCAGCGATTCACTGACTGTTTGGTGCTAAGCAGGTGGTGTACAGAGGTATTTTTGTTTTTCAACAAGAGTGAAACTGAACTAAAATGTAAAATGTTGCACCACACAGTGCAGGTAAAACTGCGGGAAGAGAAACTAATGATCAGTGATATTTCTCTGTTAGTTCATCACTATGATTGACCTCATTCCTTATTGGCAGTGCAGAGTAAATCCCTGCAACTGCAGGCAACCAACAGAGCCTCCAGGATGCTTTCACTGACAGCCGACTGTATTGTTTCATACTTATTGGGCAAAGAAATATTTTTATATACAGTATATATGTTTTCATAATAAGCTCAACACTTATTCACCTCAAGGAGGCAATGAAATACTACTATCCCCTTGATGCACAGCTACAGGAGTAATAGTGTTACTCACAGTATATAGCAGATCACTCCAATGCTCCACATGTCAGTGGCAGGGCACACAGGCTCATAGTTGATCACCTCGGGGGCCACAAACTCTGGAGTCCCATGCATCACCTTCAGAGGTGTGTTGCCATCTGCCATCAAATATAAGTCAAATGATTTGATTCAGAAAGACAGTGGATATAATGAGGGTTTCACTTTGCATACCAAGCCTGCTGGCTAGTCCAAAGTCTATGATCTTTATGGAGGTGCCGGTGTTGTCAACACACACAATGTTTTCAGGTTTGAGGTCCAGATGAATAATGTTTTGCTGATGCATGAAGGCAATCCCTTCCAGAATCTGCTGCATGTAGCGCACGCTGGCAGGCTCTGTGTGCTCAAAGCTGTCATCCACAATACGTTCAAAGAGTTCCCCACCTGCAATACTGCAGACAAACCACAACACAAAGTTGCAGAACAGTTGTTATGAGAATAAAAACCCTATGGGGCTCCGTGAGAATACTCACAACTCCATGACCATGACCATCTCAGGCTTGTGATCATATGCAGCCAGACACTGAACCAGTTTGGGGTGGTGGAGGTAGTTCATCAGCTCAATCTCTTTACGAGCAGCCTCCCTCTCCTTGGTACGTCGACCTTTGTAGAACTTCCCAGCACACACACGTCCTGTCTCTTTCTGTGTCAGCTTGAACACCAGGCCAAACTTTCCCCTGATAAAGTGACAAGTTTAGTCAATTCCACCTGTCAGCTATAAGAAGGAAATGTGAATTCAAACACAGAATGAGATCTATCCACCCATTCATCCATTATTAAAACCGCTTTTTCTCTCAAGGGTCGTGGGGGTGAAGCAGCCTATACCAGCTGTCATTGGTTCTAGAATAGGACCTTCCAGGTGAAATCTGTAAGTCCAAAATATCTTAATCTCTCAGTCTAACAGCAGCCACTGGTGTTCTCAATCCTGCACTGATGAACATCTGTTTTCCAATCATGTCTCTACATGCACGCATAGTAATCTTCCCTCCTCCTCACTTGGCAGCACTCTTCCAGCCAACTAATTTCATTTCATAAGGAAAACTATCACCTGAAGTCATCAGAAAGTTTCTTCCGTTCTGAAGAAGTGTATTTTTTCCAAAGACATGACATGACTTACATTCCCAGTTTCTCGTGCAAATTGTAGTGGTCTGTGACTTTGTGAGAAGAGTCGATAGTGACGGTGCTATATGTTTGGGGGGCCTCGTCTTCTTGCAGTTTCTCTGAATCTATGCAAAGGGACACAGTAACTGTAGTATTAGCCTCAGTATATTTGTTTATACTGTCAAATGTGGAATGCACAACTCATCTCAACTTGCCTTTCTGCTCCATCTTTACAGTGTGCGACACTGGTCCTGGCTCACTTACTCCCACTGCGTTGTAGGCCCTCACTCTGAAACAGTATTCTTCTTGAGGCTGTAGTCCAGAGCCCACTCTGTATGAGGTACTCTTACACTGGGCAGTGAGCTCGTTCCAGTCTCCAGACTCGGTTCCTCCTTGGTTCTTCACCTCGACCACATAACCTAGGATGGCACTTCCTCCGTCGTAGCAAGGCCCCGACCACGAGAGCACAAGGCTGGAGGCGGAGATGCAGGCGATCACAGGACAGGAGGCTGGAGGCTGTGGTCTGTCTGGTGGGTGGATGATGACTTAGGTGCTGAAGAAACCGCTTCATGTTATCCTGACTCTGCAGAGGGTTTGTTGTCTTACCTATGATCGACAGGGTGAGCGTGTGTTGTGCTGAACTCCTGCGGTCTCTCACTACAACGGTGTAGGAACCCGAGTGCTGTGGTTTACTCTCTGCTATAACCAGAGTGCTGCTGCGGCCCGTGTTGGTTGTCCACAACTCTGGACCATCCAGTATCTGCCGATATACAAGTGGGTAAGAAACGAAGAGTAGAAGAGAAGATACAGTAACAGCGGAGACGAAGATTGAAAGCTTTGTAAATTACCCTTAAAATAAGATTACCTGCTGTTTGTTTCTTATCCAACAGGACACTACAGGAGGGCTTCCGCTGAAAAAACAGGTGAGTCGAGCCGTCTCTCCAACCTTTACCTCCAAGTGCTGTGGAACGTTTTCAAAATGTAACGTCTGACCTGCAGGGACAAAACAGAGTGAGTGTTTTGACCTAAAGGCTTCCTGCTCATCATCGTCTCTGTGTGAATGCACCAATGCCCGAAGCATGACGCTGGAAGGAAATTCTACTGTGTGGCGCACGAGATAAAGACAGAGACGGAGAAATCGTCTGGTACTTGGATCTGCGGTTTGTGCAGCACTGTAAGAGAGTGTGTTAGCTCCTCTGAGACCCTTAGTTTGTTAACATAAAACACATCACGTGTCTTAAGGGAAAACAAAATGCTAAACACAGATCACCAACACCGTTAAGTATAACCAGTCCAGTGCAATCATGTGTGTTAAACTATGCTAAACTAGATCTCCTTTCAAATGTTTCACACACTTCTTTACTGACAGAATACATATTTGTCATACTGGCTATTATAGTGGATCCTATAATCTTATAATTTGAATGTTAAGACTAGAAAACTCCATATATGAACTTATGTTAGTATTATCTCTTACACTGTCAGTATTCAAATATTACGGCATCAGAAGGTTGCATTTGACTGGAGACAATCTGATAAAACTTTGTTACCTTTCTCACACAATCATTTATGGAGCTTACCCAACCAGCCACAAGCTTGATCTAGTTAACTATAAATAAAACATTGCTTTTTAGTGTAATGATGATGCATCATGTGCACTCACGACAGGCATTCAGACCTCATTATGTGAGCTTTTCATGTTGCAGCCTACACCCTAAGGCAAAGGTCCAAGGTATATGGGAGCATAATGGGTTAGATGCCAACAACATTATAACAAGGACAAAAGGTAAAAAAGAAGGCGTAGCTCCAGGGCGAACCACAACAGCACACAACAGACAAAACAGGCTCTGGTGGAAATGTTACATTAACATGAACAACAGAAGCAGTAGCAGCTAAACCAGACAATGTGGCAGTACGCAATGAGAAACGGAAAGATGAATGATTGAAAGACAGGTGCATTGCTCTGTCATGTGACAGCGGGTGAGGATGAAAAAAATATGGACAAGTGGGGTTTTTCTCACCTGTCCCCGAGTTGGCTCTCTTCTTTGGGATGACTTCTGCAAATACAGATGAAGGGCAGGTAGGATTTAGTGCAGGAGTCCAGAGGCGTGGCTCTGTTCAGTCTATGGCTATCGCTTTACTTAACTGATCGCTGATCACGTCCCTACATGTCCTTCATTTGCACTGAGAACTTGGAGTGGGTGTATAAAAAAAAAACACTGTGCTGTTGTGAAAGTCAGGCATAATTCCACAAAGATTATGTGATGCCCTACGGTCAGTCGCACAAGGCCTGGAAATCATGTGTTTCCTTCTCATTTCTAAACATCCGTTAGATGTAAAAACAATGGTAAAGAGGCTGAAATATCTTCCCGGTTCATCAAACTATGTAAAGAATGAAGGAAACAGTGCTGCATGAGTTACTGCGAGCAATGCAGTGACTCTCAAGGAAATCATCAGTGAAGTTAAAGGAGTCATCCGCCTACCTCTCGGTGATGTTACTGGGCTCTGCTTTTCAGAGTCACTAGGGTAGGTGCCCATAGATCCTGTGACACACTGTAGCTCATCTTTGGGAGTCTGTGGCGACCTTCCATTTTTTATAATGCTCTTGGATGCAGAAGTGTCCATTTTTGAGACCTGATTCTGCCGACCGCAGATAGTTTCATAGTCTGTGTTGGTTGCCAGTAAGAGGAAAAGGAGAGGAGATCTCATCAGAAGTGAAACTCTGCCTACCCTCTAATTGTTTTGACTGACAGTAACAATACATATTCTACTAAACTGGGAGGTTTAAGAGTCTATAATTAGCAGATAATTGTGTCGTGGACTCACTTTGCTAGTGTCTTTCTCACCTCTGACAAACACAGCAGCACAGCAGGACGTCTTCCCTGCGCTGTTCTCTGCCAAGCACGTGTAGGCGCCAGCATCTTCCGGCAGGCATTCTCTCACCACAAAACTCACACTGCTGCCATTGAAAGAAGGATTCCCAAAACGAGCCACTTCACCTGCCCATAGGAGCAAACAAACCAACTAACTAGCGTGATATGCAAAAAACAATCCAGCAGAGGCAGACAAGAAAGGGCTTCAGATGCTTGTTGAAATACAAGTAAGTGCACTGCGAGGCAATTTGATTTAAATCCTAATGACACATTGGGTTTGGGTTTGGGACACATGTACCGTCTCACCATTGTGCAACCACATCACTTTGATCGGCTGACTTCCACTAAGGACGCCGCAGAGTGTGATGTCTTTGCCTTCATCCACGCAGCAGTCTTCCAGGGGCTCTATGAATGTGGGCGGTTCAAGCTGTTTGCAGGAGGAGAGGTTAAGATGGTCTGGATAAGGAGGAGAGTGATGAAAGGGGGTGAGGAGTCAAGCAGAAAGCAATAGAAACACAAGCACAAAGGTTTACAGTTAAAGTGAGCTTGAGGAGCGAACACAAAACATACAAATCTATTTATATTTTCTCTTTAGATAAAGATATATGAAGTTCAGCTTGAAAAGCCGCAGATATGAAAGGGTTTGTAAGTGCCCTGTTCCACCCACTCAATCTAACAAACAGTTCACACGTCTTCTTCTTCTTCTCTTTCTTTAATTCTTCCTTCTCTCACTTATTAAAAAGGGCCACCGCTGCCCATAAAGCCCCGGCACAGAAATCAATCCTCTGACTTAATATAAAATACACAACTCACGCTGATGGGCCTGTGGTTAATTTGACTGTGTGCATTTCTTTTGTTGAAAGTTTTCTGTGCCACATCTTACGTTATATTGATTTCAGCTGTCTACTCCCACTTGACTAAAGACGAATCCTTAAAGCTTTAATCCTAGCCATGTGGGTGGTTATTCCCAGGACGTTCTCATAACTTATTCATGATTTATTATGATACTTTCACAAAACAAAACATTATGTAAAAAAGGAACAAATCTGATTGTGTTGTAATACTGTATCATGTTGTTAGGTTTACTAGTTTAATGTTGTGGTAACTATGCTCACTGCCCTGCCAGCCTGACATCTGAGGACAGTCCCACTGTGAGCTGCAGTCATTAGAGGTGGATTTACACCCCTCTGGCACATCATGACTTTTTTCTCTTCACACAGACTTACACAGAACACAGGTCTACAAAAAAGACACTAAAAGATTTACACATTACTCTAAAAACCTAGTCTGAAATGAGACTTCACACATGCACTGCATCAAATTAACACGTTAGCGTTAGTTAGTTCCTGGAAACTGATCTGATGTGAAAAAGACAATGCATGACGGTTGTCATCTGAGATGTGTACAACAATGCATGCAACATTATTACCAAAACATTACACGTAATGTGTTAAAGTTCACAATAAAACACCGCTGCTGTTTAACAGCTTTATTTGGAGCGCTTCTCCGTTTCTTTTTTCCCTCTTTAGGCTAAAGCAGACGCACTGTGCCCCGTTTTTGCTGTGTACTGATAAAGCATCACGTCCAGACTTGTAACTATGCATCCCCCCACCCTCTCTCTCTGCAGCTCTTACCTGTACCAGTAGCGTCCTCTGGGGTCCCGTGGTCCCTGCTCCTCGGGCCGTTCCCTGGTGCGCATGGCGCGCGGCGCGGCCTGATGTACATTCTGAATGTTGACACGTAACGCTGTTTGCTGCCATCACCGTTCATGTCTGGTAAAAAAAACACCCTGACCAGAAGAACAGCAAGTCATTTACAAAGTCATTTCCCGCACTGATATGACGCTTCCTCCTTCTGCCGCTGCTGTGTGTGTGTGTGTGTGTGTGTGTGTGCGTGTGGACCACTGCGCTCTCGCCTCCAACACTGCGCCGCACACTTTCGAGACCTCTCTCCTCCCCCTAATCTACACCAACTCCACCTACATCACAAATCTTTCTGTTTTACTTCGCTCATCTGAGGCAGGGCGCTGCAAAGTCACTGTCTGTATGTCCACAGTGAACACACAAACAAGGGAAGACAGAAAGCGCAGGAGACAGGGGTGTGTGTGTGTGTGTGTGGGGGGGGGGGGGGCTTATCTACTCACCCAGCCAAAGGTCGTATTGTGTGCTGTTTGTTGAATGTGCTGCCGTGTATCGATTCCCCTGTTTGCCCTCTCACTTATCAACGCTGCGGCTGAACTTTGTGATGCTGGTGACGCCGGTGATGCAAAGGTTGGTTTCACGCCCCGCGGACTGCAGAGCTGTGATTGTTAAACAACATCTAGCCTTCCCTGTTCCGGTGGGGTGAGTTACAGCAACGTGGACAGCTGCCGAGTGGGTGACATGTGTGTCATCTCCGAGCGATCGCCAAGACCTGCTGTCAAAAGAATGATGGTTGTCATGTGATTTCCATCACGTGACCTCACACCTGCGTGGCGCTAGAGATGGGAGTGGCACGAAAGACATGAAGTTTAGGGTCACGATTCAAATCTAAATGAATAAATATAAATATAGCCAGTGTATCATATACTCATGAACTACCTTTTCATCGTCCTATAGAAAAAATCTGCAATATCAGTAGTTCTTGTAATGTTTTTCTTCCTTTTTTTGACAGATTCCAAGTATGTAGTATGTGGTGTTTGTGCATGCATCGTGCTGAATGTCAGCGAGCGCGACAGGGGATCAGTGAGATAATTATAATGTCTGTTTCCTCGCCCCTACCATCCCAGCTTTTTAAATTCCACATCGCTGATCACACAGAATAGCGCTGTGGCTGTGGGGGCCTTGTTTTAGTTTCTGTGTGGGAAGAATTCCCAAATCAAACATTTGCCCGAAGCCTGCACATACAGAGACACCTTTGTTGGACTTTTTATAATGTAGATATGTATAATGCTTTTATAGTTCAGGTTAAGTGAAAATTGAAATTAAATTTAAAAATGACCAAAGTAATAAAGCACGTTTCAGTAAGCGCTGCTGTGAAAGTAGCTTTGTCCAATACCACATCTTCTCATCTCTTCTCATGTTCCTACGTGTTTTAAGAACCTAGAGAACCTACTAGTATTCAATGGTACTATGACACATTGAAAAATCGTTGTATACGCATTGTTTGCATTACCTGACATATTATATAGGTTACATAGAACAAGATGAAACAGCCAATATAATTTTGCTTTTTCAAGTTGCATTCACTGGACATTGGCGTGCTCCCTTCCTTGTTTGGGAAAGCCATGTAACCACGAGCTTCAGCTTGCAAAGGCAGAACTGACAGATGAATTCAGAAGATAAGACGGCCTGTCATTCTGTATACCTCATTCCACAGGCCCATTCAGTTAAGAGCTTAAGGCTGATTGTGATGATGGTAAAGGGCCCAGCAGGTAAAGCTAATAGCTGCCACGATGCTGAAAGACAGTGTCACAAAACAAAAACCTTTAAATAACCGTTAAAAAACACAAATCTCTGCTCTATATGTGTTTGTGCATCGTGATAGACACGCTCTCTAATAAGCTCTGACTCAAAGCTTTAAATTAGAGATGGCAGGTTCCCTGGAAAAAGAAAACACACACACAGAGAAAGCTGCAGAGAGAAATGCTGCTCATTAAGAGAAATCAGAGTGATGACGCTTTATTTCTCCCACAGAGCCTTGACCTGTAGGAACATAATTAATGTAATCTAGGCACAGGGCCACTTACTACACACAATGGAGACTAGAGCAGGAGGAACACATGCTGATTTCCCCATTAATTCACTTCCCCGCTACAGATGCTGTTTTTACCAGCTGGTGGTGCATGCAGGTATTTTGTTTTGCCTTTTGTTCTGCTCTCCTGTCTTCGAGTAGCTGTTGTGATAAAATCAAGTTCTCCATCTTTCCGGGGACTATCCACAGTCTGAACATGAGAGGATAGAGGTAGAGTGGAGATAGTCAAAGCAGGGTGAATGATTCAACCTTCAGGGCTTCGAAAGTGGACAGGAAACCTTCTAATTATAAGTAATCATTAATGAATAATGGATCAATTTTCCCCCGGATGAACAATATAACAGGAAATCTTGAATCATTTAATAGAGTAATCATTAATTATTAGGTTAAACTCTTATTAATCAACTGTTAGTATAAAGAAATGAAAGAAAAAAGGAATACTTTAATCATTTTAAAGTGTATGCACATAGCACACAAACCTATCCCAGCGGTATAGCAAACTAGTATACAGTGAAAACACATTTTTGCTTTTTGCAAAAGTTTCACAAGTAAAGACAGCTTACAGTGACAAACAGGTTCAGTCACGTTGGGTTTTCCAGTGGGTAGAAATTAGTTTTTTTTTAAACAGTCAGATGCTCTAATGTCAATTGTATAATAATGATCGGTTTGCTGTTGGCAACAGTTGTTGGCTTACTCTGCGTGGCCTTTAGAAACGAAGACATTTGTGCCATCTAGAGGGTAACAACATACCACATACACAGCATGTGCTGCTTCTCTGCTAATTTAGAAGAATGCACTGGCACTGTACTCTTTACTTTGCTTGGCAGACGCTTTTATCCAAAGAGACTTGGAACATGGAACTAGCATGAGTGAGTGTCTCGCTTGAGGACACACCTGGTATGGAGTTGGGCTGGGATTCAATCCTGCCACCTTCCGCATCCCACTGTGATGCCATTGTGCGACCCAGCCACATGTTTTCTATACTGCGTGTAATTATTTCTCAGGTGTCTCTTGCAAGACATTTTTAGCTCAACAAGCTTTTCTGATAAAAAATAATCTACACAACAAGCGAGCATCTGCAACTTGAAGAGCTGGCCGGAAATTGGTTTTCCACTTTAAAATGCAGATAACAAGACACAACTTTCCAGCACAAGTATGAAAGCATCCATGTAACACTTAAGCTGGCCAGTGACCTCTGACTTCTCCCACAGACAACTCTCACGCTTGCAGGACAAACAGTGATACTTTGCCTCTGGCTGTACTACTGGACGTCCAGAGCTGCTGGCTACACCACTGCTCGCTGTGGTCATAGCAGATTGCAAGTGTTTCTGCAAAGGGGGCGTCTTTTAAGAAAATACCAACATACAAACTAAGACTCGATAGACAATAATAGCTTACTTTGTTGCAGCAGGACAATTTCATCCTGTTTTTTTCTACTGTCTGGTGCATGTTAAGTGTGGATTGTAGTAGTGTATGAACTGAAACAGCAGAGGGTGTTGTTCACTAACTTCAACAATATCAACTGTTGCTGCAGTCAGATCTTTGAAATTAAATGTTAAATACTATTCAGTTCAGTGGTCTAATTGTCCACAGTCCATGTTTTTTCCTATTCTGCAGCATACACACTCCCTAAAATACAATTCTTCCTAGAGATGTTTATTTCTTGTAATGTAGCGTTCCTTCAACTGAATAACAAAAATCCCATTGTGCAAAAAGCGCCTGTTGTTTTTCGCCATGTTGGTTGACCATTGACCGTGTCTGGTCTAGCAGTCCTCAGGGCCAACAGCTAAACATGTGTAGTTTAAGCCACCGCAAAAAAACAAAAACACAGGATGCAAAGGAAAACCACAAACCAGGTGAACACCTCTAGCGGAAATGATTAATTACCATCATTTAGGCATCTGTATTTCCTGCTATATCTGGGGGACACAGTGACTCTGAGATATTACAGATGTACTGTTCATGCTATACCAGTGGCAAAACAGTTATGTCCAGTACTTTTTGTTTGAGCTGTATTTCAACATGATAAATCAAAATTTTGTTTTGCATCACACGAGCTTGAATTAAGTAAAGTCTCAAACTAAGTTTTTTTATGAAACAATAACCAAACCAAAGACTAAAATACCTACTTGAGGTCTAATAATCTAGTGAAAGTTCTCCTCTTGTCTAGGAGGAGAACTCGTGAGTCTGTGTTTGTCTATGTGTTTAACTCCCACCTTTGCATTGAGGCCCCTCTGTAAGGGCCCACATGGAAGCGATTACGCCGTGCAGAGAGTGAAATTACAGAGAGACCCGGCAGAGTTGGAGCCCTCCTCTAACCACTACTCATTCACGTAGACTTACACACATCATATGCTCAGAGGAACAGAGGTAACACACTCACACCCACACACACACACACACACACACACACACACAGATAGAGAGAGGCAGATGGGCACATACACACTCAGTCAGAAGCGCTGCTGCCACCTTGCCTGAAGCTGTACATTTCCACTGCTGGCTGTGTTGGGACAAGGCTGCAGTGTGTTCCCCTCTCTGTCTTTCTCCTTCTTGGCTGGAGTGGGACGGAGCCGGGGCTGTAAATTCCTCAAAAAGAGCACTTAAGAGGGCCTCCATTAAAATGAGAGCCGGCGCTCGCCAGAGAGGAGCCGACTCAGTAAGTCATACGCGAAGCCTGAGGCCTTGCTGGGGCCCAGAGGAGCGAACTCTGACTGAATTACAACATTACTACCTCGCTCTGGTACACCTAGTCTACCTGCCTCTGAGTGCTAAATGATTTTACCACCTCTTCAGGATCTTCAGGGGTCTGATTTACTACAACTACCTACTGACAGGAACAAAAAGTGCAACATCTAACCACTCAGATTTGCCTTTGGTCTTTCAGAACAATCTTTTACTGTATATCAGTAGCTGACATTACACAAATCTCTGCGTGTAACATCCCATATGACAGAATGTGTGTAATTCATTTGAGTGCACACAATAGAGGACAATTTATTCTCAATTCATTACAAGACATATGGACATGATGAAACATGACACACTAAGCTGGATGCTTTGGGCTATCAGTGTGTTAATACTCTGAAGGTGATCCATCAGTGAGACTTCATGGCTGAGATAACATTAAATTAAATTCTTATGCAGGAGGTTGGATGATACTGCTGTTAATACAGTAATACTATTATATCACCGTGAGTCTACTGTAATACTGCAATTTTAACAAATGCACTAAATGACAAAAGGTTTTAAAACACTGACATAACTTTACCCTTACACGCGCGTTATCATGTGCTACTTGCACCATCACCCTGGAAGTTTATGAGAGTGGCAAAGTTGTGTACACACTGTGGTGTCTGGATGCACATTAACCATTCCCTCCCCTCCACACACTCCTCCAATTCAAGCCCATTATTATCCCCAGCATGCTGCAGGCTCCCAAAATATCTGTCACGCAGCTGTCAGCACCTCTCTGCTCAGCAGCTGGAGAGGCTCTGAGGCACTCCCTCGCTTGCTATCCTATTACTGTGTACACCCTCACACTGAAAGGGGTGCAGAGGTGGAAAAATCGCAGAGTCGGTCTCTTCCAGGCAGCGGTGTGTATTTGTTTTCTTTGTCAAAGTCAACCCTGAATGGTCTGTGCACTTATGTGCAGTAAAACAAATGGGTGTTCTTGAACAGAAAGTAACAGCCACAGTTTCCGAATAACATTAAATCATCGGTTAAAAGTTACCAGGGAATAATTTAGCAATTTAGTAAAAATGTGGCTTTGAATTCAAACTGAGACAGAGAATAGGTTAAAAATAATAATTCTACTCCATGCAGTATAAATGCATTAAAAGCTGGACGCCCCTCATGTGACTGTCGGGCTCAGTATTTCTGGCTGGAGGTCTGAATCGAAGTCAAACTGAAATGTACATTTAAACTTCCAGCCTCCTGCCAACATGTTACGCTCCATCTCGCTCACAGTGGTCGCCTCTGAAACCCACGATAGGAGAAGAAAGAACATATTGCTCATCCTGTCGAGATTTCAAGGCAGAACAAAAAGATAGATTTAGTGTGTGCGCTGGAAAATCTCAGCTGCTCTTACGGTTAGGATAACGTATGACTGCAACTAATCCAGTGTTAGCCTTTCATAGCATGAGTGCTTTTTGAGTTTGTGCCAAGATTTGATTAGAAACAGGCTTACTACATGTCTGGGGTTTTTTTCTTTTCTTTTTCCAATATTTCACTTTTCTTGAATCCTTTTAAGACGTTCATAGGCCTGATATAATCCTTATACATTAGAAGTCGGTGGCATGTTGGCAGAAACGTGCACATTGGCACCCGGTAACAGTGAGAACACTGGCACTGGTGACTATAATGATCCCTTTCTGACGTGCCAAGGCCTTCTTCCAATAACAGCGACATCATAATATCAACTCGAAAGGCATTCTCCCTGTCTTACCCCCAATCCTCGGCTTGTCCCTTCTTGCCCTAAAGCAAGCAGGAAGCGGCTGCATGCACGGCTTAAGATCTGAGCTCAACAACTTGAGAGAGGACTGCCACTGAGAAACTGGGCACCGACATTAAAGCAAGTAGAATTTGTTCTAGAAAGCTACCACCTCTTGTGAAGTTATCATGAGCAGAAGTGTTTTAATTATAAACCTGAATGTCTTACATTTCCAAACCCTTATCTGCGCGTTTAGAGAAGGTTAACTAGGTAATAAAGCCTATGAAATCTACCCCAGATGGGTCATGCAACATACACATTGAGATTTACTGAGGGAAAATTACTTTGTAAAAAGATTTTTTTTCTCCTGGCATGACTTAACTGCAGAGCATCTGATTCCATTTTCTTTTAATGGTCTGAGATCCAAAGTTTAAGTTGAAATATTCACAAAATCACAGCCATGTCTCTCCTCATTTGGACTCTCCTTATCATCCTTTCTTTGTTGTTTTCCCCTGGAGGAAGACAAAAGCAACTAAATAATACTACATTTTCCATTCTGTTCTCCAAATCCCTCCTCCCCTAACCCCTGAAACAATCTCACTCCTTTTACCACCAGCACCGCACTCACATACTGCCTCTCCTTATTCTCTCATTCATTTCTCTGCTTCAGTGCAAAGCCAAACAAGCCAGCCATTAAGTTGAGTTAAGCGCAGGAAGTGGGCCTTCGGGCCAGGCGGCACTGTTTACAAGGAGCTAGTCAGGTTTCAGCGGCGCTTTGAAGTGAGCAGCACACAGGAGACTGTCTGTCACTAGGCAAAGGCCCAGCACCGCTCCACTGACTCACTCGCATTCCCCCCATTCATCTGTGTGGAGAGAGAGAGGGAGGGTGCAGGCAGAGGGGTTGCAAGATGGAAGAATAGATGAGGCACAGGTAGATTTATGGTTTTCCCCCCTTAGCGTATATGTTCTTATCTTTAATCACTCTTACTTCTTTTTACAACCCATTTTTATTTGTTCCCAGACACGGATACAAAAAAGAGCTTGTCCAACGGGTCATACGATGAAATAAAGGCTCGTTGATCTAAAGTATTTTCTATATACTTGTGTCAGTAATTATACTTTAACCTACAGAGCTACAGCCTAATGCAGCGATCCCTCTGCAGTGACAATGTAAATGCTCATCACTGTATGTGCGTGCAACTCTCCAACATCTGCTTCTAGCCCAGGGCCTCTGCTCTGAGGCGGGAGGATCAACTTTCTACTACACACCCATCTAGTTCATGACATCACTGCAGAGAAGATTCAGTTTCAGCCATTCATGGCTTGGGGGATTCCAACTTGGCACAGAGCACTGTGCGCCGGAGAAGGAACACTACAGCAAAGCTGAACACCCTTGTTTTCCCTTTCATCAAACAGGCAGGAACAGTTTCAAACCTTTTTATAACAGAACAAACTTCTCTTGCCAGATGATTCCTGTTGATTTAGTCCTCCCTAACAACAGGCAAAAAAAAAGGTTTCTTGTATTGTTTAGTGCTTGAAGGCAATGGCAGCAAGACAAAGTCCAGCACCTCATTCTTACAGGTTGGCACCAGTTTCACACACATGCAACACTAGGCACGCGTGATATTTCAGACCGTAGTGATGGAGCGGGTTAGTTATTAACTGGAGAGGCGTGTTCTATTGTCAGCGCACAAGAGGCTAAATGTCCATTAAAAATTCCAACGAGCTTTATTTAATGCTGCCTCACAGTCTGAGGCAACAGATGTTCAGGTGACACAACCCACACCCCCTTTGGAAAACAACATGTGTGTCCTTTCAAGAACTCTGTGTGGTCATATCTGAGACTTGATTTAAGGAGGATTAACAGCACATTGAATATCATCAAACAGACTCATATACTGACATTTGTTTAATCCATGGAAACAACAGCACTTCCAACCAGTAATTAATCAAAAAGCATGTCTCATTGTACTATATGGTATTTGTCATTGTAACAATGGAAGGTAAAGCTGGTAGACTAAAGGATAATGACACGTTTATTTACTTTCTTTAAATACAAATATATAATATCATGTTTTTACAAATACTATTTACAATTCCACTTAATTACACATGAAATGTTTAGAGACAGGTATTCTCCCACTGCTCATTTCCCTGATCTCTGTATTCTTGGCTGCTCGATCATCACTCCCCTTGAGTTTCTGCTGGCTTTAAGAAAAGAGCCAGAGAGGGGGAGGAGAGCATTGCAGCACATGGCATCCATAACCACGCTTGTTATGTGTTCAGACAGTCAGGTTCAGTCCTTGTTTATCCAGATTGTCCTTTTGTCTAGCCCTCAGTGGCTATAAAGCTGAGGCGTATACAAATGTTGTGAGAACTTAGTAGCTAGCTCAGTGTGCTACTTGAGAAACAGGTAATAATACACAATTTAGTCCCAGCAACTAACAGATGTACCTTTCATTTACACAGTGGTCTCTCCGTGTTTGCCATTTGTCAGCCTTGTGTAGAACTTATGCCAGGAGTGTAGAGTCTTTCCAGACCAAATCCAGAAACCAGAAGTGATGCCCACTATGAGTGTCATCAGGTACTTGATCATGTAGACGGTGAAGTCTGGAGTCATGCGGGGTCCATTCTGCATAGGGCAAGGGATGGCTAGGCTCCTGCAGTTATGGCTGACCCAGCTGTGCTCCCAGTGGGGGCGGAAGGCCTGCTCATAGAAGAAGCAGGCGATAACAATGGTTGCAGGGACAGTGTAGAGCACGCTGAACACCCCGATCCTCACCATCAGCCGCTCCAACTTCTCTGTCTTTGTTCCATCGTGTTTCATGATGGTGCGGATTCTGAACAAGGACACAAAGCCGGCCAGCAAGAAAGAAGTGCCAATGAAGAGATAAATGAAGAGCGGGGCCAACACAAAGCCCCGCAGAGGGTCCAGGTTGCTGAGGCTGACAAAGCAGACACCACTGAGCATATCGCCTTCAAGCTGCCCAATGGCCAGGATGCTGATGGTCTTGACGGCTGGCACTGCCCAGGCTGCCAGGTGAAAATACTGCGAGTTGGACTCAATAGCCTCGTGGCCCCATTTCATTCCTGCTGCCAAGAACCAAGTGAGAGACAGGATGACCCACCAGATAGAACTTGCCATGCTGAAGAAATAGAGCATCATGAAAAGGATGGTGCAGCCTTCCTTTTTCGTGCCTTGGACAATGGTTTTATAGCCATCGGGGCTGAAGCTGTCATTGCAGACTACCCTGTCCCCCAGGAAGTAGCCAGCTATGTATGCTATGGAGACCATAGTGTAGCAGCCAGACAGGAAGATGATAGGTCGCTCAGGGTATCTGAAGCGCTGCATATCCACTAAATAGGTGGTTACTGTGAATAAGGTGGATGCACAACAAAGCACAGACCAAACTAGAATCCATATGCGTGAGAAGTATATCTCTTTGTCACTGAAAAACATGTGCCCACCGCCCCTCGATGGCTCACAGGGAGCTGCGCAATCCTTCTGTTCTAAAAACCTATAATTTAGATAAGGGGGGACTTTGAGAACAGACGGGCAACGGAAATCTGTGGAGAATACCGGGAGGTCCTGGGTCACCGGCACAGGGGTGTGGTGGGGTGGGACGGTGACGGGCGAGGAGTCGTTTTGGCCCACACAGATTTGTCCGTCTCCCAGCACAGGGAAGTTTTCACAGCGTAATCGCTCCGGCCACTGAAAGCCGAACTTATTCATGAGCGCCTCGCAGCCCTGCTTGGCTCTCTCGCAGATGGACCTGCAGGGTGGGATAGCCTTCTCCAGAACCGTGCACACGGGCGCATACATGGAGCAAAGGAAGAATTTCAACTCCGGCGAGCACTGTACCTTCACAAGTGGGTAAAACTGGTGCACCTCGAGCCCCGCGTCCTCCTGGTTGTAGTGGCCCACTAAGTTTGGCATGATGGTTTGGTTATAGGCTATGTCCGTGCACAGAGGAATTGAAATGGGTTGACAGAATCCGTGCTCCGGGACGACGATTCCGTTGTCTCCTGCGTACTGGGCTGATATCAGCAGAGGCAGGAGAAGCGCAACAAACCAGGTTTCTTTCCCAGTCATTCTGCCAAGTTCAGAACAACTAGATCCCGATTAAGTTGGTATAAAAATGCTTAGTGCATCTATATTCAGTTCTGCAAAAAATCTTCCCCGAGGATAACTTAGTAACGTGAAACGGTATGATTGTCTTGAACGCTCCTCTCTTTGGTCTCCGCTTTGACAACTGCTGGCTGACTTTTTTCTTTTCCACAACTCCGATTCCCTCAGCGTGGGCAAGTCGGACACAGCAACACTTCCGGTAAAAGCTTTCAAATTAAAAGTCGCGTGCCAACGTTCTCACATATGTAAAAAAAATACTAATTTCCTATTAGTATTCATGTTAAGTGTTGATGCTTTAACCTATACATTGGGGCCAATTCACCATCATCATCATCATTCTGCTGTCACCTGCTGGTCCACCTTGACAGAAAGTTTCATCTGAATTCACCAGCCTTTAAGTAGACCTATCATCCCAGTTCATTTGGCTTCACTTCTACAGATAGCAGTTAGTCTGTAATGAGTGATTTAATGTGGGCCTACTTTTAAATCGTTATTAAATCCTAGCATCAATCAATCAATCATCACTTAATCTACAGACAATATTACTTTGACAAAGATTAGTTTCAAGAGTATGTTAAAGTGACAGCATGCTCAACCCAATAATAATAAATAAAAAATATTTTGTTATGTAACCACGTCATTCATCAAGCCTGTTTAATCGAGTTGAATTATTTCTTTAGAATTGTATACGCAAAAAGATGCTTTTATTTTGTAGGGCAACGTCGCCTGTATCGTATTTTTGCAAACTTTGTTGACTCCACAGTTGGATTGCGTGCCCCGACCAGACTTTCAAGTTCCCCTCTGATGAGATATGTCCATTAAAGGAGGAGGAGTGAAAAGAGAAGGTAGACTTTCTCACATTGTGTTAAACGTTTAATGTTCATGTCATGTTGGGAATGAATTCCTATTGGTAAAGAATAACCAGTTGCCTGCGTGAAAGAGTTCATCTAAAGCTGCTTATTTAAAATAACAATAATACTGGCAACGCATTATTTAACATTAACAATAAATTGAATCCAGATCTCTAGGACTTCTCCCAAGAGTGAATGGTCAAACAGCCTATATATATATAAAGACCAACAGATCGCTGTGTTATAGCCTCAATGAGATATTGGCCAATGATAGAGTTATTAGTTATAATAAGTTATAAGTTCATAACCTCTAGGAGTCTACTGTTTAATGGGAGTTTTCTTTAAGACGCCATCCATCTCCACTGTGGTAAGATGTATGCCAGCTGTGCTGCAGAGAACCAGTTAAAAATGCCCAGCTGCTTCAGCAAAGACTCAACCCACCTAGGATACAGAACGTTCATCCCACTCCCATTTGGAAAATTATACTGGACAATCAAGACCTACACAAACACTCTCATCCCATGAGTTTTGGTCTCCAACACTCCACCTCACACACACCGAGGCCGCAACTTTCCTGCCACACCAAGGCCTCAACAGCGGGGGAGGGTGGTGCGAGATGTTGCTATGGGCGCAGATCACCTGCTCGATGTTAATTGGATCAGAAAAAAAGAATCCTCGGGCTCAGCCTATGTGCGCCCAGCTCGCGAGGGCTACGTCGAACGTTGAGGTCGAGCGAGAGCGCACGAGAGCACTTTGTGGACGCTGGTGTAAGCTGTTGGAGTCAAGAAGTTTCCCTTATTTTAGCTAACTCAGGTAGGTGTTATTTTTAAAATCCACTCCGATAATTTTGAGTATTTCGGCCAAGTTAGACAAATTTCATTAGCATTTTCTTTTACAGGAGCGAAAGTCCGGCCCAAATTAGCCAAAATTTAGGCTAGCATAGTTTAAATCGCTAACATTAACGGATAAATCAACTACCTAGCATTAGTTGGCTAGTTTGAAAAATGTAGAAAAACATTTTTTTTCTGAAATAGCGAACCTAAATATTCCTAACATGTGTTACATAAAGCTATACTAACCCACTTATTACAAATGAAACCTTTCTTTTTACCAGACCTGTAATGGAGTAAATAATCAGTTAAAGTTCACGGAAGTTCAGAATGGCATTTGAGGGGCATCGGAGCACATTTGCAAATTCACTCTTTTCCACATACAAGCCTCAGGTAAGCTCTAACTCATGGTTTGTCTATTCTTTTAAGTTATATGGCTTGGCAAATTTACAGCAACTACATGTATCAATATGCACCTGATTAGAATATATATGTTTTGCTAATTTAAAAGATCTCGATCTTGAAAGCTGAAAAAACAAAACCCCAGAACATCTGGTGTACGAGCAAAAAAACGTTAAAGTTTATATACATATAGATATATATGTATATGTTAGGATCCATAAGTTGAAATGTTCTTCTTGGAAGCCATTTTCTATTTTGCTAGTGGTCATTAATCAATATTACAGAAGTTATTAAGCATTATAGTCCTACATTAAAATAAATATAATATGTAGGATAATAACTGTAAGAGATTGGGTCAAAGATCTGCAAATATTCTTACTTGACATGGGTCAAGATAGGAGAAAATAGGACCACAGAGATCTTTTTATATTTGTATATGTTACAGAAGTTTACCAAGCTAGTACTTACAATATTAATTGATTGTTTAATAGTTGTAATAATAATAGGTGATATTCAGTGAACATTTGTTATCTGTTTTTATGGGTCAGACATTATAGTAAGGCAACACAGGGTACAAATTAATGTTGTGGTCACAGGTGTGTGTGGAAGTTGGAAAATTAGCAGTGAGGACTGAACCCAAATATCCAGTTATTAGAACCAAAGTTCCAGAGAAGATGGCTGAAGTAGGCTCCATGTGGCAACCCTGTGTAGTAATGGCTGGATGAATTCAAATTTGGTAATAAAGATGCCATGCTGTATAAAGGCAACTTGATGATAAACGGAACTTATCAACAAGAAATGCAACTGCACAAAAGATGCGAAACAGTAAAAAACAAAATGTGAACCTGGAGCAGGAGCAGTTGTACATTTGAATAAATTTATTAAAATTTCATATGATTATTAACATTATGGTCATGTTATACTGTTTTTTTTTAGGTTCCAAAATGTGTACTTAAAATTTTTAGCTTTTCTTAAATATGTAATTCAAATTGATATTTTAATTAGTTAATTATCCACTTTTTAATTATTAATGTGTCATGTGAAATGCCGGAATATGGCACAAAAATCGTGGAATCTAAGCTGATGCCTTAGATTTAATCTATGGTACATTAAACAGTTCTAATAAGTCTTGTAATTATTTTGAAATGGGAAGAAAAACTGAATTTCTGATGGAAGAATATTTGCTCTTCTGTTTTAGGCCAGTCTAAATGTAGATAGTGGAAACAACGAAAGCATGGCATTGCCTTTCTTTTCCATTGGCGGTGGCTCACTACAGGACTCAGCATCCTTCATACCATGGTCTCAAAATGCTCATGATACTCCCTACGAATTCAGTTGTGCCCAGAGCAGCATTAAAAACAGGTATTCTGTATTGAATATGATCATTACTCATTACATATCCCAAGTGTAGTTCATTAGTGCTAGGTAGCCATTGTTATTTTATTCAGTAAACCACAGGTAGTAGTAGTATTAGTAGTTATGCTATATTGCAGATGATCAGTTCAGTTAATGTTTTAACCAAGTCAAAGGAAAATCAAAGGCTGTTTTTATTTTTCTTTAAAGGAAAACAACTGATAATACTGATTGTGACGGGGAAACTGATCTACAGGGTCTGGTGTCAAATATTTTGGATGAAGCTGATTCACAGGACAGTTACTACACTGAAGGGTATGTCAAAGGTTAATGTTAACAGTAAGGGTTGTGAACCAGAAGAATATGAGACTTGATTGTGTATAATATCATATAGATTATCTTCTATGATTTATATGTGTTGTGTATGTTTTATAAACACAAACATTAAAGGAAATTTCCCCAATTTTCTTTTAGGAGCTTACCCAAATGTAACTCCATCTGGTCTCCAAAGTCACTGAGAGAAGAATTGCTCCAGTATTTTCAGTCAGAGGCTAAAGTGCAACATAACCCTACCTTCCCTCCAAACTCTGTGTCCAATGACCCTTTGAACAAAGCTGTGGTCAGAGACATTGAAGAGTTTTGTCAACATTCCAGTGGCCTTACTGCCAATCAACAGTGGCTTTTTAATTTGCCTAACGGAGACAGGGACAGCTACACACTCTATCCTCAGAAACCACCACCAGGTCTATCATTGCCCAACACAGGAAATGCTTACCTGTCACAGATGCATCAAAACAAATATGATAACATGTCAGCTGAAAGACGAAGTAGTCAGCATATGAGTTATTTTCCTGAACTTAGTGAAGTCTTCAGACCTCAAATGAATGAAATGAATAGTCCCTGCGTTGATCCCTATTATGAAAATCACTACAGTCAGAGCAGCACAAAGCCCAATAGTACTGAGCAGCGTGTCCCTAAAGACATTAACCAACTAGTCAGCAGTTTTCAGTCATTCATGGCTGGTGAACATGATAGCTTTTGTCATGGAGACTTTACAAATGTTCACAAACAGCTGCTGGGCATGAACTATGAGGACAGCACTAGTCCTCCAATGTCAACACAAAGTACTCCTGCATTACAAACCCAGAAACAACTGGTAGGGGATTTTGGGATAGTGCAGAGGGAAATAATTGGGGGAGTGAGGAAACACACATTTAAACATAATGCCTTTCAAGGTCTACCTGGTTTCAGCCCACAAAACACAGACTACCTCCAGAAACCAAAGCAATTCTCTGGATTTATAAACCACCCAAACCAAAACAACAGAGGCATGTACACAGAGAATATTCCCATGAGCAAAAGCCAGTATTCAAAACATCACCACCAGCAGGGCCAGATGCAGAACAATATCAAGTCGCAGCTGCAGAAAGATAAGATGATGCACATGCCTGTTTATTGGGGAGATGGCATTTTTGCAAAACCCCTAACCAACACCTACAGGGAGGGAGAGAAAAAACAGACTCTCACACAAAACCCATACTTTGACCTTCAGGGGAGAATGCAGACCCAGACATTTAATAGAGAAAACAGCATTGTCAGTGTAGGGAGTACACAGCACCTCATGTATCCTCCTGACCTCAGAAGACATTCCAGCGTCCCCATAAACTCTAGCTTCAGCTCTAGAGACACATTGTCCTATGGGAGCGGTGCTCCTGGCATGGATGTGGGCAACATGGTGTCAGCCAATGATTCTACAGTTTTCAAAGCTTATGCTGGTGACATGATGAGCCACAGAGGAGAGAGCACTTATCATGGCATGGTCTCAGCTGTCACAGCTCCACTGAAGAATCAAGGAGGACCTGTGAGCCAGCTTTACGTCTTCCTGGACGAGTGCTATGAGCAGTGGAGGTGTTTAGAAAAGGAGAGAAAGAGGGTATGCTTTCAAAACCAGCTTTTTTGTCTTTTTACAGGATGTCCCAGGGTATATTTTTAGATTGGTGTAACATGATTGCTGTCTACTGTATTTAGTTGATCAAAAACATGTCAGATGCAATGTGGGTCTATTATTACTAATATAATCATTGTCAACACTAGCATGTGGTAGGAAACCTATGTTTGTAAATATTTTATTGGTACTGAATATTGACTTATATATAATATCTTTATTTATTTATTATGAGATTGTTTATTAGCCTAAATCAAAAATATTATTATATTTAATATAATGATTATTGTGGTAATGTATTAGGTTGTCATGTTTTTACTTGTTCTCTGCTTTAGACAGAGGTTATTCTCACCAAGACATTTGTTGGGAAACGAACTGCAGCAGTGAGCAGCACTACCCAACCCAAAACCCCACCAAATCCCACAAGAGTCGACCACCTCATTGTTAAACAGATGAGGGAACAAGCAAAGGTGAGAGCAGTGAATTAACACTGTGCTGCCATCTATGGGTAAGACTGGTCACAGCTGTCCTACTACATTCTGAAGGTGACAGGTGTAACTTTTTGTCATTTTTTTAAATTTATTTGTCAATTGCAGAGAATCGCTCTCCTTTAGAATTAAGTCCTCTCAAACCTGTGTTAGTTTTCCCTAGTTGGTAAAAAATCTAAAAAAACATTCATCATTTGTCAATTTTTGTGTGTTTAGATACATTGTTGTGTTGTCGTTCGTGTGATTTAAAAGCTCTGTCCACACAGCAGGAACATGCAGGGTTCAAGTTTAAATACTTACGTTGGTTGTGTTTCTGTTGAATGGGTGTCCCAGAGTATAAAAATACCATTAATTCATATGCTCCTCAAGAAGAACTGTACCTTAAAAACTATTTTTTCTAAAGATTGTACATTTTTTAGAATGTGTTGATGTACTGTATATCACATTTGTTTTTGAATAGTAAGTGGATTTTCTAAAATCACACATGGATAAAAATAGAAACTACGTAAAGTAAACATTTCATGTTTTGATTGACATGATGTGTAATTGATAATAATATGAGTGTTGTAGGTGGCAAGTCTTCTGGAGAGGATGCAGTGTCTGTGCAACAATCCCCTCCATGTTAACATCCACGCAGCACTAAACAGGCATCATATGGCTATTTGCATCACTCAGACAAGGCGCAATGAGGAGATTGCCAACATGTCAAAACAGCCGCAGCAGAAAGCTCAGTTTACAGAGGACAGAGGTAACTCATAATGAACTGTTAGACTTAGCTTCCTCTCTTGGAAAAGCTTCCCTAAATTGTTTTTGTTTCATAGACACCCTGTTGTTGGTCTGGGCACTGAAGGACCTAGCTGCTGCCACAAGAAAGCTCCGCACAGCCCAGTGGTGTGCTCTTCAGATGACACTGCCCAAACCCGTCAAGAGGCAGGAACACCATGTTGAGAAGGCCGCGTGCAGTGAGAGGTGCCCATCTCCATTTGAGGGTTATTCTTTTAAGTTATGATTTAGCAGGCAAACAAGCATGAGTTGAAGGTGTAGATTAAAGCCATGCCAGAATGCCCCAGTTATACGTTTCCCGTAGGATACAAAGATGCAAAAACCAATGTTCTTAAAAATATTACTAACCTTCAAGTCTATAGTGACATTTTACCTGCAACACAGTGATCACTGCAGAATGAGATGTGTGATGACAGCTGCATTTTTTGGCACCAAGGAGCTTCAGTTAGCTAACCTTCTTTGTGTAGGAATTGCATGAACTATAATTTATTCCGCTGCATCTTAACTTCAATTCATTTAATTAGTGTCACTCCAAGTTAATCTGAATCTTGCTTTATCAGTGTTGTATTTAAAGTCACTATTTATGTGAAAGATTTCAGTGAATTTGTCATTGTTTTACTTATTTATTGGAATGCAATGAAACCTCAATTCTGGTATTCCCAAGCAATAACTGAATCATAAGGGCAGTAATTTACAATGTTTTTTGAAAGGTTCTAATTAATTTTCTGCTTTCCTTATGTAACATTAACATACTTTAATCAGAAAAAAAAGTTAGTTTCTATTTGTCTGCAATTTGAACTGTACCTGTAACAGTCAGCCTTCTGAAAAAAAGTTCAGTGTCTAACCTTAGTTTTAAATGTTTTAATCACACTTTAGTACATTTTAGTATTACCAAGCATCTTTCTTATCAGTGATATGTAACTTGGCAAAGTGTAAATTTATTCTCTTGTGAAGTTTAGTTTTTCATGACCTGCTAAATGGTTAAATTATTACTTTCTAAAATGTGTTGATCAGCTTCTTCTTCAGCTTTATTTTTCTTCTGTGAACTCAGTGTATACAAGAACTGTTTAATTTATATGGAGTTTGGTCAACTGGAAACAATACTAAAAGTTTTTTTGTGTAAATGTATTAAATCACTTTCCACCAAATTCATTTCAGATCACATTAAATTGTCTTATCAGTGAGACGTCCTTGTTTACCTGTATCTGTTACAAAGCCTTAATTTACATCAGCGTTGTGAATATGTGCAGGGTTGTTCCATTTGTTTATGTTTATTGTTCTGTAAACTGAATATTTTAAAATAAATCAATAATACAAAAATGTGAAAAGGTTTATTCATTTAAAAATAAGACGACCCTCATAAACATTCAGATCACGGTACCTGATATATCTGAGGTATAATTTAGTCACCCCTCTATCCTGTTCTGCATAGACTGTAAAAGTAAAATCTATATTCATGAAGTAAAAGAACATTTAACAGAACTAGAAGCAGATATGAACATCCTGTGCAGCACCATGCCAGAGGATACAATCTGTGCACTGAGCTGCTTTACAATGATTCTTCCTATTTACCAATTGTATATTAGTAATTTCAGGGGTCAGCAGATATGTAAACGTAAGCAATAATTACTTAGATCAGTAACATAGGACTATCACAATCATATCATAAAGCCTTGCAGCTTTATTCCTAGATAACATCCTTCTGTATCAGCCATTACCAGTATACAAGGGGAAAACACTCGGCACATTGATCTTTACACAATCAAACGTTGCAGAAAGTAATTGACAAGAGACTGATGAACTTCTGTGAGTGGCAATGAGACGTCGCTACTTTTTTTAGTCTTGTGTGAAAACCTTTCCACGCACAAAGTGTCCTTTCCTGTTGGTTTTATCTCTTGCGTTCACCTTTCTGTGTGCGCTTCTTCTCCTTCTCTTTTCTGTCTTGTTTGGCTAGTTTGTCCTTCTCCCGCTGCATCTTGTCCATGTCCTTCTTCTTCTGAGCATCTTCTCGAGCCTGTTCCCGCTTTTGCTTTTGTCTGTTGAACACTTCCTCTACGTTGGTGTTCTTAAAGAGGGCTGACACCTTCTGCTAAGGACAAGTGGAAGGAAAAAGTACTACATATCGCCGCTGTGAAGCGGGAATTAACTGGAACAGTGCATCGTGTAGTCAGGCAAGCTTTGCATTATGAATTCACTCTGCTGTAAGTAACACTGATGTCAATTAAACAGCTGTAGAAAGGATACATTTTTCTTTGCCTGGGAAGTTGTTTCCACTTGGTGGCTCCCCTTCTTCTTCTTCCTCAGTGCTTTTGTCAAGGAAACAACTGATGTTGGGAAGAAAGTAGTGAGTGAATGAGACAGCTTAACACATTTGCCTTCTTGTTCTCATGAACATGTTTGTGGACGGTCTCGCTGTTAAGTCAAAGAAACTTTGGTAACATATGAACCATTCTAGCAAGTGTCACTGGAGCTCCACACAACTTAAAATGAGTAATCAAGGATATTCCTCTCCGTCCGTTACGTTAGCATACTGGGCAAGGAGGGCCTCTTTCCTCTTCTTCGACTCCTCTGACATCTCCTTCTGTTTTACCACAATCTGAGCTTGTTTTTCTATCATGCTGGCGATGGCCTGGACTTCAGCTACAGAAAAGCAACAACACAACACAGCTGAACTATGAATAAACTGTGATGACAGTAGTTTACTTGCAATAACCACCTCTGTTTTGGCTGTAAATATGAAAGGATATTAACAGAATGAGGCAGGAAGACAACCATCTGAGCTTGAGGCTCCCAACAGTATACACATACTTACGGTTATGTAAACAGACCACAAATGCATTCTGCAATCTCAGGAAATTGTTTTTCCTTTATTCCCCCCCCCTTCAAAAACTTAATCTTTCCCTGGGAAAAATGTCTTTGTGCACTGCTTCACACTCTTAACTTTTTAAATTAAAACTCAAAAGAGCTAATCCTGGTATTGAAGACAGCCTCAGCATCAAGCCGTCTTTGCCTTATTTAGATTTGTTGAGTTGTTTGGCCTCCTTTGTTTCGCAATGCAAGAGTGGCCTTTATCGCTGTAGCATTTTACAATGTCATCTATATGATCAATAATGATTTCATTATATACATACACAAAACAATATGTAATACTGCAGATTAGTCAAAGTTACATAATTACCATCATCAGCATCTCTCTTTGCCGTTAATCGGCTGCAACATGCAGTCCACTGCTTGATGATCTGTTTGCAGACATCCTCCATGGTGTCCTCGTCCTGCAGACAAAAGGACAGGTAATCATTGTATACACTAGTTGCATGAAGGGGGTGGTCATATCTAGTTTGACCACCAAAGACTAATACAAGAGTGTTTTTTCCGTTAATCCACAATAAGCAGAATGTTATATAAACACTGTTTTTAGTACATTGAAGCAACTTACTTCAAACAGTCTCCACCACTTTACACAGCTCCTAAAATAGTCAACCCACTCCCAGCTTACAGCCACTACCATAGAGCCATGTGAAGAGCTTTTCTTAGCCGAGCATGTTTAACCACTTTTAGGAAGCATACTGCTGACTATAGAATCATAGACCGTTTACCAGTGTTTATCGAGACTACTGATAACTACATATTACACATCTTTAAACGGGGTTTGGAGTGGCAGGAGACAGCCGCTCATGTGTGGAACTCTGCTGTTGTAAAACTACAGAATCTAACGTCAACATCGAGCTCTAGAAATGACAGCTGACATCAGCGCTGTCACTTGGTACCGCCCGGCAGACACGACCGACAGCAACAAATGAGCAAACACAGTGTCCGTGTCTGAACGGTACATGCCGCTCTGGTTACTCACAAGAAACGCGGATAAAATGCCTCGAAGAGCATCTTCTTTCTCCTCGTCACTTTCCTCTTCTTGCAGGACTCCTAAAATGTACGCCCCATACACATCACGGTCCACTTCCAACGAGTCTAGCCGATCATTTAACCAGCTTTCAAACTCCCCGGCGTCTGTCACGGGCGCAGCCATCTTGCCCTCTTTGGGGTCTTTCAGTGGCGCATGGCTGTCTTTGTCATCGCCTGTGAAAATGCTGTAAAAGCATTGCCTTCATTTTTCAGCTTTGTTGTGCTAACGAATTAGCTAAAAACAGGTCAAAGTATGTTGGTTATCATTTTTAATCAAATTTAAAAAATTGAACATATAATTGATTAGGTTCAGCTGTGAGTGATGACTCGTAAAAACCCGCTGTAGAGTTTATGACAAAAAATTGTCATGTTTTGTCCTGTCACTAACTTTAATTGATTGTTACAATTAATATAATTTGTTTTTAAATTAAGGACACCATTTTACATTTTCACAGTATACACAGGTTTCTCATAAAATATAATTTACTTGACATATCAGGTTATATTTTAGTTAGTTTTTGTATTGATTTTCTATGAATCTACGGAAGAGGATTAGGGCCACCATGAAAATATTATTTAGTTGTGACTTTTTAATCAGAGTTCTGAGAATAAAGTCAGAACTCTAATTATATTTTTATGGTGGACTTAATCCTACTCCTTAAGTCTCCACTGTAACAAAGGCAGCTTTTAATGTTTCTTTCTCTGTTTTGACAAAATCTTTTGTAAACAGCACATCTTCTTTTTACAAAATAAACACATATGCACATTGTCTCTCTCTAATGTACCTCATGCCTGATCTACATTAAAGAAACCTTGCCTGCTTTGCCTCCTACAGAGTAAATCAGAAAACTGAAGTTCATGAATTGCATCCAACTAATGACAGAGCTTGTCAATTGTACGGTTGAATGAAAATGTCTTTGATAACTTTATCATGCTGCTAGTCTGGCTTGTTAAATTAATTCCAACAGCCAAAATTCAGTGCTACATGCTCAGCATTGGCAGTAAAAGAAATGCCCTGGTATCCTGCCACAAATCCCCAAAAGTTCTTAATTGTAAATTAATGTTCGATTGTCCCACAGTTGACAGAAGTACTTGTGTGCTCATTCGTAGGCTTCAGGCACTAGGCCTGCCAGTTGAAATGCTAATTTCAAAATAATTAGCTATTATTTTTAAATTCAGTGGGCCGCTGGCAGTCAAGCCTTTGGCAGAACATATTAATTATCACAACATATCAATTACTGAAAAGTATTTGGTTTCTCCATATAAGTAGCTAATCTGCTTTTGGCCACTGGGTGGGAGTAGAGGACATACATTTGATTACTCCTCATGATAGAGACAAAGTATGTAGCTGAGTCTGGGATATAGTTGCATGACAGCAGTTTGGCGCTTAGTTAGTACATGATTCATTGCAGATTGCTCCATGCATGTGCATCAGACTCATTTTGTTAATGTATAGTTGTAAGCAGCGCTGTGGAGCAAGAAAATGCCCTGCCAGATGTTTGTTCGTTCTTTTTCATTTGACACTGGGACAACAGACAACACCTTCCAGCAGTATGAATATATTAAATAATGTTTCTGTGTGAATGGCTTGATCCTGCTTCCAGAAAACAGTTTTGTGCAAGGAGGGCTATTAGTTACCACCAATCCACACACACACACACACAAACAGTGAAACCAGACTGATAAACCGGTGCACAACATATTGTTTGAATGTATATTTATTCTGTCAAATAACCAGACAATTGACAAAAAATTGTAGCGTTGTTATTTAAATCAGCATACATCAGAGTTGATGGACTACAGCGTGTGGCTGTTCTAGTAACAGCAAAATAAACTAACTTTCTACATTAAGATTTCACGTTTTTAAATTGGAATTAGGTTTCCATAGTTACAGTTTCACTGATTTCCTTCGGTGTTTACTCATCTTGTGTTGTTATATCCAGGACAAAATGGTAAAGTACATTAATTTCATGTATCCTCACTGCCAAAATTGTGCCCTGTTAATAGAGTGGTGTGCAAGTGAGAAATAAACTGCTATTACAGCAGACTGGCATAGTCATATTTCAAGCTGAGGGACCCAACTAATGCCATTGCGTCTCTTAGTGCTGCGTAGCTTTAGGATGCCTGTCCTATTTATATTGAGGGGCTGTGGATTGATGCGAAATGACGAGGGCCGCGAGGCTGCTGTGTGGGTGGCCATCCACATGCTCCGCTCCACAGGCAACCCTCTACTTATATACATGCACACACACACACACACACACACACACACGCACACATACACACTTGTCTTCATGTCCCAATGCCACCAGCCTTAGAAAAGCCCTAGAGTCTCAGTGTGCAGTGTCCTCTCTCTGTCAACATATCCTCTATCCTAACATTAATGTGACAGAATATAACCAGAGCTCAGAACAACCAGGCAGCGGAGAGCAATGAAAAACCCTGTGTTTAACAGGTGTGTTTCCTCATCCTTCCAAGCAGTTTACTAGCTCATCACATGGTAGCTCAACTCATGGTGACGTGGGAAGGTTAAGATGTTGCTAATTCTACTAAATAAATCTGTTAAACTGGCTGCAGTTGAGTTCTTTTTTATGTTATATGCACATAGATAAGACAACTAGAAACCAGTCCACAACTCTTTTATATCAGGCTATCAAGCCACAGTCCTCCGTCTGTGCACAAATATGTTAAAAGGTTTAGTAAAAGTAAAGATGAGGGTTTCACCTTCAAAACAGGTGACATTTAATGAATATATTCTAGTATTCTTCATTAGTTCATTACTTACTTTTGTTACTTTCTTTGCACTGCAACTCACCAGGGAAGTACTGTCCATTTTTCATCATCTCAGAGCTTACTGCAGCTGTTGTCACTGGCCTGTGTGCGGTTGGTGGACACAAAACAAGAGACAAGTAACTGGTGCTGTTGTTGATATATTGTTGTTTACCAACAGTAGCATGTTCTGTGCTGTTCAGTAGCAATGGACTTTCTCTCTGATAAATGACCAGGACATTAATCTGTATTATTATGCATCATTCTTTCTAATTTTCTTTTCGTTTCTTTCTCACTACTTGCACACATGTTCTTAAACTTGCTCTAATTCACCTCTTTGTGCTCCTCTACCTCACACATACAGACACAGAAACACTATTTTTCTGTGGTAAGTAAAAATGACAGATAACACCAGTCAATAAAATCTGTAAGAAGATAAGTAATGATGGCTACTAATGACCACCAGTGTCAAATGTGGTATACATTGCTGGTTGCTCACTGATTCCACTGAAACCAAAAAATTGTTACCTGAATAAAACTGGGGGGCTTTGGTAAAACTTGACTCACAAAACTCAATGATGACATGTACTGTACAGTATTAAGTACAGTATTAAGTTTGTGGTGAGAGTTTTGTCTGTACATTAACGCCTCAATAAACAACTTAAATGCTAGCATGTGTCTCCACACTCTGGTCTGCCCATTCCTTCATTTCCCTTCGCTGCTGTGCATTGCTACACTCTGCCCAGTGCTTCAAGTAATTCAAATTGTCTGTGCGTTAAAAAACATTTTAAGCTATAGTCAGGGACCTGGTCTAAAAGTGTCATTTAGAATATTTACTGAATACTAAACTTGTTGTGTTTTTGCATGCTAATTTATTTATTAATTAGCTTGTAGATGGATTTTATTACTGTTTGTTCATACCATCTGTTTCTCTCTATTTCCAGTTCCGGTGCTAAGCTAAGTTAACTGCCGCAGCTTCTGGCGATAGACATTTGAGCAACAGGGAAGAGCCGAGACGCAGATGGTGGCGTCAGGTCAAGCATGGCATTGTTAAATACACAGCGTCTATTTGTTTCTTGCCGTGTGGCTACAAATGGAAGTATAATTGCGTAAATGATTTGATATGCGATGAAGATGTTGGTGCTGTTCAAGTGTGGGTGCATGTCTTTTCTATACTTATCTTTGTTGTCTAAGTGGGGTCCGAACCTCTGATGGGTAAAGAATGTCTCAGTCATTAAATTAAAGATGCTTTGTTTGACTTGTTTAATGATCTGTACAGAGCTGCTTGGATTACAACTCCGCTTGCCACAGAGCGGTAATGTGCTACAAACTGGTTCATCAGTTTGTTGGAGCCCTGTGTGTCTCTTTGGAAGAGAAAAATTAACTTGAGCTGATAGTCGAGGGAATAATCTGGTTATGTGTAATGAGGGCTCTTATTAGTAGTTATGCGTCTATGTGGTTGAGTGTGCTGGTGGTGGACTTCCCACATCTCCCTCTCAGGAGGCACGGTGCTTTCACTCTGCTCATCTAACTTTTTAGTCTGAATCGTAGGCAATTAAAACCCTGCCATGTGAGTGTGCAAAAAAGGTAATGAATATGGAACACTAACTCAGAGATGTCCGCAGAGACTGCTCAGTGAGTTCTGAGGGTTCCTTTCTCCAAATCATTGGGAAGCACAAAGACCATTTGACAGCATTTTTTTTCTCCCGTCCCTTGCTTGGTGTGCATGTGACTTCCCAAATGGTGGCCCAGTGGTTTTAAAAATGCAAAGCTTATTCTTTCCAGGTTGGTGAACTTCCGTGACCTCTGGCAAGTGAGGAGAAACTTTTTGTCGTGGGTTTGGCGACCTGACTGGCTGACCGTGCCAGCTCTGCCCGCTTCTGAGCAGAGCAGAGTGACGGGAAGTGGGCTGAGTGGATGTGTCTAGACAGCCAAGTGGAGGAGGGCAAATATTTAGCAATGCCGCTTGGGGAGGGGATCCAGGCCTCCTCCCCACACTAAGACATGCCTCTTAGCCACAGAATCAGGCCATGTCTCCATCCTTCTCCCTGTGCTGCTTCGTACTCTGTATTCAGGGTCACGGATCTCATTTCTTGGATAATATTTCAAGCTGGCCATAGATGGGGAATTAAATTGAAGACCAGGCTTGGTATAGGGCATAAAGGATGGATTCTGGGAGCTTCTCTGAGAGATGATATGAAAAGGGAAATGGATACTGTAGATTTAACTGTTACTTAGGCTGCTTTTAAGGTTCTCTGTACGTGAAAAGCTGACTGAGCTGTGTGCTTACTCAGAGTGAAACAGCCTCCACATCCAGCACTTATGTGGCACGAGTCACCTCATTTTAAAATGAATTGGTATTTTGCTGTTGATAGCTGAATGCAGTTGCCTCCCTCCTCCTTACAAAACAGTGTCAGGGTGATATTTGAGTGAACTATAGGTATTAGCATGTGACATCCAGTGTTTTCCTGAATGCGCTGTCAATCCAAGCAAACTCTCGTGGATTTCCCTTCCGTCTATACCGCATTTGAACGAGTCCATAATCAGATGAATTGTTGTCAGATGACGGCCTAACAAGGCTACTCAAATCAGCATAAATATTGACTCAGACAAATCTGCTCTTGACAGTTTGTGGTGACACCACATTGCCACGCTGACATGCATATCTTCCCATCACTCTTCTGGCAGGATAGTGACACAAAGGGGAAAGTAAAAAAAAAACATTGGAGAAACAGTGAGACCGGTCCGGCGAGGCTCATGCTCAGTTGTTCGCGTTGAATGTTGGTTGGTGCTGCAGACTGGCACCGGTGTCGCATCGGATGATGGGCTGATTCAACACTGCTCTACAGTTAGCCGTCACTCACCCACACATCAGACAGCGCGGTGCAGTCTCACGCCATCTGTGTTTCTCGCAGTGTTTCTGCGCGATGATCTGTCTCTCTGGTCTCCTATCCTTCATCTGGTCCCTCTGCTCGGAGCCAACGAGGAGCTTTTCTTGTTCTGAGACAGTTTAACACACACTCATGCATGTTGGAGAGGAAATCCATCAAAGATTTTTTCTCTAATCCTCAGCAGCCATCAGTAATAAAACATTTAGCTAAATAATCAATATTTCAATTAACAGAAAAGATATCTGTGATAGTTTTGACAAACGATTAATCATTTATTAAATGAACGTGTCATGCATGTGCTGTTTTGAGCCTCTGTAATGTGAAAATTTGCATTGCTTGGACTTTTACTGAGAGGGATGTCTGCATAACTGCAGCAGACCAGTGAACACTGACACATTGTGTCTCTAACAGTCCTATTCTATTGACTTAATGATCAATGTTTAATCCTGAAATAATAGGTCAGGCAATGATTTATCTCTGCAAAAACTTGCTATGCTGTCTTTGCCAAAAATTTGTTCAAATTCAGCTCCTCCTGGAATTATTTCGGGGTTTTTTTTCATATTCTCCCAAACATTTTGCATAGTACGGTTCAAATAAAAGTCATACCTTTTCACCATGTGCAATAATTAAGTTTAAAGTGACTTACACTCTACGAGCTGAGGTAAAGGAAAATGAACCCTCAGCTGCAACAACCCTTCTTTGCAAACATATTGTAATGCTCAATTAACTTTTTTTGTACTAGATGTGCTCTTGTCAAAAAGAGCCCCACCAATTAAATTTCAGGAAATTATTCATGAAGTGACCTCTCACTAACGTAATATCTTCTAATTATTTTATTTTTGACATTCAGTAGAGCTCGCTGGTGGACCCAATTCAGTGCAGAGGTCAGCTGAGAGTAAGGCAAAAAAAGTATCATTTAATGTGGGTTTTCAGTTTCTGAGAGGACAGTATACATATTTGGTGAATCTGATATTGTGAAGCGGTGCACGATGAATACAGTTTGGTGGAGCTCACTCCTCTGAATAAAGCCTTGTAGCACCCAGTCATCTGCCTACAGTTGTGCTGTTACAATGTGTGTCATCAGAGTCTACAACAGCAAATTGCAGCTTATTAGTACCAATACCAGGAGTGACAACATTTATCAAAGCAAACATCTCCTACTCTCCCTAATTATCCCCCGCAGGGTGCACAGTTGGGTGGACCGATATTGATGGCCAGGCAGTCATTAGGAAATCACACTTAAGCTGACGAGAAGAGAATTCAGGGGACATGTCCAACCTGATTGGTTAATTTGATGTGAGTACAATGACACTGCGTCGAGAGCCGATAAGGTATTTATAGACTTGGTGAAGATGTGCACACACCCACCGTAGCTTTATGTGCCTCTATCCGTGAACTCCTGATAGAGCGTCGCCCATGGGGGCTGGCAGTGTGAGCGAGGCGGGGTGGAATATGAATAGCTGGCTGGGAACAGGTTGCTAGAGGTGGAAAGGGCAGTGAAGTTCATGTGTCACAGAACAGGAGTGAGAAGCTGATATTCAGATATATCTGTCCATCTCTCCTGGCCTATGAGAGTGAGTGACAAAGGGCACAGGTCAGCCTGGCTTGTCTGAGCTTTTTTGTCTCTGCTCAACAATGGGATCTCGTCTGATACAGATACACTGCCTGTCTGTCACATTTACTCACTGATATTTTGTCTGTGCCACCGGAGAGCTGTGTGCGGCTGGCTCGTGCTCCCGTGTGTGTGTGTGTGTGCTTCTCTCATCAGATCGGGATCTCCAGTCAGGTAGAATTGTCCCCGCTGCTGCCCCTTCGTTCATGGCGATACTTCCCTGCTGCCACCTTACACTTCACGCTGGTAACATCCCCAGGGAGTGACAGATAAGAATCAGAGTCTAAGCTGGGCACTGGGTAGCTCAGCACTCGCTTCGTGTCTGTTCCCAAATGCTGCGATCTCTTAAAAGGACTTTACATCTTAAGTCTGAGACACCTCCTAGCCCACGTCTCCCATTGTCAGGTTCCTGACACTATCTACTGCACACTAAAACTATTTGCCCCAGGTGTCCACAGTCTTTTGCCCTTGCACCATATCACATAATCTTTCACACTTAGGAACATGCATATAAATCAGGCTTTTGTTCTAATAGTTCCAGCGATCAAGTCCAACTTTTCCTTCCTGCCAATTAAAAGGCTTTGATGTCTATCTGTGGAATGGGTGAGGAAGGAAAAGCATCCCTCTTCAGCTGCCTCTTGGCTACCTAAGGCCAAAGTTGTGCTGGCTGGGGATAATCAGCAGTTCTCACACAAACAAGATAAAAAAGTGAGAAAAGGATTTAGTCCCATTCTGCCTGTCAGGCAACCCACCGAGCAGACAGGGGAATTATTTTGGCAGTAGCACTAATGTGGTGACGGTTGTTGTTTCCTAAACTGATTTCCTTAATCCTCCACTTGTTCCACGCTTTGTAAACATGGGGCTTGATTTTGTAATCTGGGAGGTCCCATTGACGCACAGACACACATGCACACACCGACAGCTTGTCCCTCTAACCTCCTCCTCGTCAGCCACTGCCCTAATTAGTCAGAATTAAGACGAATGCCTCGGCCTCCCACGATCAATTGGAATCGAGCGGACCTTCGCTCGCTCATGCCTAGGGGCCTCTCTCATGCAGCAGATCATTTATATCAATCGCTTTTGTTTTTCTTTCCTTCTCCGTTCCTTTTTTTCTGTCTACCGAGTGCAAGGCTCGCTCTGTTGGTTGGTTTGCAGAATGGACAGCCGGCAAAATGGCAAAGTCTGGTTAACTGCTGCAGTTGTATTAATGTCACAGGGACATCGAAGGGTACTCGGTGAAAAATTCACCTGTCACACGTAAAGGTGTGTTATCATATCAACTTCTATCCCTGTTTTCTGTGTTTTGGTGCTATCTCTTTTTACTAACAAGCTTCAAAGGCACATGCCCCACTTCCCTGCTATTGGCTCTTCTTGTTGCCTCTCTTTCAAATATCTCTATATGTGCCAGTCTGGCCCAACATTTTTAGGAAGAAACAAAACAAAAACATGATTTAATGTTTTTTGCTGTACTTTGCTTCTTTATTTCTTGTTTCTCTAATCATTCCCTATAATCTACTGCTGCAAATGTTTAGAAGATACCGGTGAAATGTGTTATTCCTGCAATCCTCGGTCTACTCAGATACAGCACCTTGGCCTTAGCGAAATCCATTTATAGGACAAATTAAATTGAGAAAAGGGTAAAAACACACTTTTATTAGTTCCCTTTTCCAAGGTTAATGGTAAAGTAGTGAACTGCCACTTACAACAGGCATAGATTTACTTTGTCCTCTGTGTGCGTCTCTACACTGAGTGTGTACTTTGGTGTACTCTCAGCAGCACATGAGAATGTTAGATGCTGACTGCTTCTACCCTGCAGGCGAGCTCAAACCTCGCAGGTCAGCTGCCTCTTCATGTTGCATGCTTTGTGTGTATGCCTGGCGTATTCTGATGCTGCAGAGACCAGTGATGGCCGTCCTGCATCTATGTGCTGCCAAGCTTGGATGGTACACCACAGCACTTTAGCCATCCATGAGCTGGCAGCTGGCTTCTTGGTTAGGGGCCTCTATTCTGTGCAGCAGAGTGTAGCGCTATGCCTTTGGTGTGATCCACTTGGAGCATAGTCCAGAGCTGGAAACCTTGGCTAACTGATTTAAGCTATGTGGCTAAGCTAAGATGAACCTCAGGCTCCAGTTTAGGTTTATATGTACCACATGTGGATGAGCTCTCAGTATATGCTCGATTGTCCCTTTTCGAGTGTACACGCATGTGAAGAGGCTGAGTGATATTTGGGAGGGGCATGCTGAGTCCCCATCTTCCTGACTCACCACACACTCTGGCTATTCTGCCATAACGACCCTCAGTCTGGTGCCCACATGCTCCATTGTCCTCTGTTTTTTTGCCACCTGCCTTTTTGAGAAAAAAGGTTCTTCAAATGTGCCTTTTCATTTCCTTCAAAATACTGCCAGAGAGAGCCCTCATCTGTACAAACAAAATATGTTCTGTATTTCTGCTTTGAACTCTGGGTCATAGGGGAAATAGAAGGAACAAAGAAAACACAGAGCGGTAGGAGGGAAGTTGCTCTAAAGCATCTTCATGGATTAATGGGAGGAAAAGTGGAAGTATTAATCCTCCTGTCATTCTTCACTGCAGCGTATTGGATATGATGGAGACAAATTGCTATAAAAATATTTACCAGTATATGTTTTTACACCTATTCACCTGCATTTACTGTTTATTATCAGGTCTATAATGAGTCACAAAGCGGAGACAAACTATCCTGCTACATGTGTGTATGTCCATATGCTTGATTGGGTGTGGTGGTTGGCGAACATTTATGTTTTTTCCATTCTGAATACTACTGAGGTAAGTGGCCTAACTTTGTTTTGTTCCCTAGCTCCCTGCTGCGCTAGCATTACTACACCACTTGGGCTGTAAGAAATCAGTAAGCGAGAGAGATACAGGAACCTAAAGGAACGGGGACTGCAGCATCATGTTTTAAGTGAAGCACACATAAGGCTGATGAAGAAGGATGTGGTGCCTGGACCAAGACGAGTTTCACCAATCTGAAAGATGGCTCTCGTGAGGCCCCTTCAGGGGAGACTCAAACGTGGCTAGCGTGGACTCCTGCCAAGCTTGTTGGCAGTTTGAGATTTTGCAGATGCCACAGCAGTGATGTGGCCAGGAACAGTGTAGAGAAGTGCGATTAAAAGTGTGTATTTGAAAATAATAATTTATTAATGAAATACTAAAGTCTAAATCATTTAGTCGGATGTTATGTACCAGTAAATCATTTGCTGTAAACTGGGTATGAAATTGTCTATTTCTTTAATATTGTACCAGCAGGTCCTAGGTGTCCTCTATTTACATGCTCAGGGGTCTGACGCAGCCATGTTTCACTGTATATTACAGTGAAACCTTTACATGCTGCTCCGTACTCTCTCTTGTTTTTATTACTATTTTTCAGCAGGTTTCAGTCCTCCTACCTGCAGTTGATCTTCCTGCAGCTGAGAATGCAGCACATTCAGAGAGAAAGAAGCAGGAGACACCCTGTTCCCCCCTAGCTTCATGATGTATTCACAACCAGAACATGTTGTTTTGAGATCTGCATGACAGATTCTTATTAGCCTAGATCCTGAATAATCAGTTGTTGCAGGGGCTCCCAGCAGCAGCCTATAGGGTCACAGAGACATGCCCTGGGAATCTTGTGGGTCTGGCTGGGGGGTGTGAGGGTGCTGTTTTACTGCTGCATCTGTCTATCAGGAGATTTGTGTGGATGCTAGGGGCAGAGAGTGGAGACGGTGTCAGGGCGATACCCTTGACGCTGATGTGATTGAGTAGACAGCCGCATCCCACTCCTTTCTTTACCCACCACATCTCTGTCCCCCTACATCTCTACATGCTCCTTCTTACAAGACAGCTCCCTGGGAGTAAGCTATCACTTAAACAGCACCGGTTATTATACCTAAGCACATCCTAGTAATTTATGCATGATTGCCTGGCAATCTGAGGCCATTCATCATCCTCTTTCCTATCTTTCTTTTTTTAATCTGTCGGTGTCTTGTTCCTCTGGACTTTAATCTGTAGGGCTATTAAGAATGCCTGTGTAATAATGGCTTAGCTCAGGTGACAGCGTGACATTGGCATTGTCATTGCCATGCACGTTTGAGATCCTGGAGGACCAGACTGGCTTTTACAGCTAAGAAGCTGTTAAGACCGACCGTTGCTTTGTTGGTGCAGGACCTCCAGTCCTGTCAGGCAGATGAGAAGAGCGTTGTCTGTGTGAATTGCATCAGTTGCAGTTGATCCATGTGTCTGTATGCAAACATGTTCATATGTATAAATGTTACAATACTGATTCTTCGTTTTTCAGCTATGTGTAATGATGTGGATCACACAAGCTTGGTAATTATTGAAAAAAGATGACGTTGATGTTTTTAGGGATGTAATGATCGTCCAAATCCAGGAATTGGTTGTTTTTGTGTATGTGTTTGATGTATGTCCGTGCATGCTTACTTGAATATGCCTGGGAGGGTCTGCAATTTCAAAATGATCATCCATCTTGAGCTATTATATAAGCCCAACTATCATACCCCTACTATACATGTAGTGAATCTATTACATAAAAGTAGAAGGGAAGCAGAGGTCTTTGACAATATGTTGTGTCATTCCAATGGAATGCACATTTCTTTCTTATAATCAGTGAACACGACTTCAGTATTTGTGGTGGAACATGTTTAATGCTGTGTCTTTTATTTCACACAAAATCTAGTACTTCAAAGATAGGACGGTTAAATCTAATGTCCTCTGTTGCATATATACATGCGTTTTTGCCCGTGTGTAATCACGTGTGCTAGCACACACCATGAAATATTCAGCGTGAGACAGAGGTGTTAACAGCAGCAGCACAGACTGACCCTTCTGTTGTGGAGTTATCCGTCTGTGACTTCAAGGCATTGCGAATGGATGCTGACCTTGCTCCATGTTCTCTATCAGTTCCATTCAGGATCTATCAACCCTGGGATGTATCTTGATTTACCCACTTGTCCCCCCCTCTCCACGTCTTGCTTGTAGAAGAGAGCTCCAGAGTGCACCTTGTACCATTGCATTGTAATCTGCCTGGGCTCAGTGGAGGCTAAATTAGGAACTGAACAGCACGGGCAACTATGAGACAACAGAAGGCAATAGCTTAAGAGACAATCAGAGAGGCAAATGGGCCAAAGATAGTGACCTTGGCTTATCTCTATGGTACTTACATATAGTATCATACAGAACTTTACTTATTAAATGCTTCACTTTCATGCTTTTTATTCGGTGGAGATAACAATATTTTGCATGGTATAAAATTAGTGCAATTATTGCCTTTTTTTGTATAACTCATTGTGAATATTGTGAATATTTTCTTTAAGGACCTCGCATTGTCCTTGTTAGAGAAATGAATATGTCTACCCTTTGGATTTTGTACCAGGTTCTTGTACTATTCTTTCACTTTCTAGTGGATTATTATCATTGTGTGTATATTAACATTTTGTCATTTCCAAAATATTCCTAATTGGAAAGTTGTCATGGTTACCATTAGCACCTTTCAAAAGTGAAATAGTAAAACTATATTTATTATCTCTGTGAAGGTTCGCAGTCATCTAGGTCATGGTTATCTCAAAAGATTTTATCCAAAGCAACCGGACTTTTATTACATTTATTATGTGAAACTAAACTTCAGTAATTAAGGGGTCACTTAATCATCACAGTATAAGACTCAGATGAACTTCAGTGATATCACAAGATACGTCAAGATCGACCGTTACACCAGGAGAACTGGACAGGCCCGTAGAAGGACAACAGCCCAGCAGCAGTTGTCTGCTCCTTTGTGCAGGAGGAACCCGAGGGGCCATGTGAAAGACCAACAAAATGACTGCCAGCAGACTGCTGGTGTGCATGTAGTCCTCTATCATGACACACGCTCACGGCCCACCAGCACTGTGCAGTAATTAAGTCGCTAAATATGTCACATTACTTTTAAAACAGAGAGTGAGTGACTTATTTCTGAGTAGGCTGTACTAAATCACAAGTACATTCAAAGTAAATTACAAAGTTATTCAAACTCAGGTGCATGTGTACTATGCTAAATTAGCTTTTGTTAGGACAAATTATAAACTACTATTTCTAGTCCAATTACCTTAGTTTTTTAGGCTAATCATTTTTGAGTAAGGTTAACTAATTGGAATTTATTCTGTTGTATAAACCTGGTTTCAGTTTTTCATATTTCCTGACCGTTGTTTATGTCATTTTATAGACTGTACATTAGCAGATGGACAATAATAAGTAAGATTTTCAACTTTATTAATGATTCAATATGATCCGATGTGTGACTTTAGTGTTACCTTCATTTTTTGGAGCAGTGTCATAATGAACTGCTGCTGCTCGTTGGTCAGTGTATTACTGCATGGTGCCTGCAGGGCTCCTCTTTTTTGTTTCTATCTTTTCCTCACTAATTTATTGCTTTTTCTTTTGTTTACTTCCTTTCTCTGAAGTGTTTTTTTGAGTCTAAATATTATCTCAATCATATTTGTCAAATTTCTTGTCAGGGACTTGTGTGCTGACACAGATGGTTGGGGTTATGTTAAGAACACCCAGATGGCATTCAGAAATATATGAGTCATATTTCAGTTGATGTGTTACAGTAGAGCGCTGCAGTCTCTATTTACCCTGGTGTGGTAGTGAAGACAGATTCACAAAGTGAAGCGAGGCTGTTAACACTTTTTTCCTAAAACTTTTTTTCATACCCATCACTGTATTATATATCAGATCACTTAAAGAAAGTTGTCTCAACATTTGGTAACCTTTGGTGCACCTATGTGTCCTCATTTGCTGCTGTTTGTCTGGGTCTGGGCATTTTTATTTTTTGGGTTTGCACCACTAAACATTTTATCGACACTCACAGCAGCAGTCAGTGCGTTGATTTCCCATTGGTCAATGGTGGTTGAGTTTACAGAAGGAGGCGCAGAGGTAAAATGTCGGTTTTCTTTTTTTTTTTTTTCCATCTGCAGTTGTCACACCATTCTTTACTTTTTCTTTAAGAAATAACAAGAAACCAGCTTTGCCAATCTTGATGAAGGTGACCTTTCCATGCAGTAGCCCACTTTAAGACATTCAGAGTCAGTTTATTTCAACATTTTAGTTTTTTACGCTTCTTGTTATTACATACAGCAATAACCATTTACAGGAACACACACACACACACATATATATACACACACACACACACATATATATATATATATATATATGTTTTTCCTTCACACTTACTTCTCTAAATGTTGATTTTTACGACTTTGTCTTTGTTTGGCTCCCTTTTTTTTACTCTTTTACACAAACTCTGGGCCACAGTTCAGACATATAAAAGTATCATGACAACCACCAAGGCCAAGGTTTGAAGCTTAGAGTTCTGTCAGTTGAGGCATACACTCGGGCAAACATAATGTACTGTACCTCTGGTTAATTTATGACCCTGTATCGTTTTCCCAGAATAATAACTTTACAAATGCCAAGATGAAATCCAGGAGTGCATTTTTCATTGATTTCATTGATTCTGTAATTCTATAAGGATGTTATAGGTTTTCACATTGATCTCAGTACATCCAGAATTTGTTTTCACTCCGCATTAAGCAGTCATTAGCAGAGATGCATCTATAGCCAATGTTTTCTGCATTAGAAATGAATGTCCATAACTGTAACTAGAAACAAGTAATAGGGTTGCTTGATTCTGGGTGAAATATAAATGTTTTTTTTACTGAGAAATGCTCAGAAGTCAGAAATAACAATTTTACATTTTGCACTCTTTGTTGTCTTTGTGAGGACAGAACGTACAACCTTAATGTGTCTCTATAGGTGATAGCACAGCACAGCTGCTGTGATAAACCTGTTTTTTGGTTCATTTTATCATGATTGTAAAAATATAATGTTTGTCTACAGTACCAGCTTAGTTTTCCTGTATGGTGATTTATCTCTCCTTCACTGCTCCCATTTGTCTTCAAAGCTTCTCTTTTTTTCCAGTAACACACAAGAACTAATTCTGCAGTTCATAACTGAAGAAAACTTTTAAGTCGACTGTCAATAATTACAAACATTCAGCAGTGAATCTCCCTGCGAATACATGAGTCTGACAGAGTCACATCTGAAAACAGTTGATCATGCAGCCCTAACAACTAATAGTAAGTGCAAATGGAAGACAGCCACACATTTTATTTGGACACTCAAATGGCCTGAAATGCACAAGGCCAGAGGGCAGGAGTGTTTTTCAGCACTGTTGAGTTTTGGCTCCTTGCTAGTGTTGCTGCCCTTAGAGCATGGCAGCTCCTCAGAGGCCGTTCCTGTGCACTATGTCGTCTTCTCACATGGAAGACCAAGCCTGCTGGACATGCATGCCTGTTAGTTGGGCCTATGACAATTCAGTGTGACATTTTTCTTTCATCTGTGTTTCTTCTTGTCCATGGTCTTTCATTAAACTTTGTCTCGCACGAAGCTCTGTGCCATCACCTGAGGCCGCTCCCGCTTTAAACAGTAAAAAAAGGTTAGGAAGAATGCAGGAATACTGTCTTTTCAGTTTTTTTTTTATGTGTGCAGATCTACTTCTTTTAGCTATAACATAGGCTACAGCCAGCATAACCTTATATGTTGCATGAGCAGTTTTCGCATGTGGAAGAAATTGAAAAGTTAGGAGGCTCTGTGTCACACTGATCGTACATATTCTGTCTTTGTAACAAACGCTTGATACCTGCTCACTTCTTCTTTGGCAGACAGCTGTGTTTAGGGCTAAGACAGGAGACAGAGCAAGAAGGAAGTGGGGAAGAAGACGTGCTGTAATCACAGAGATGGAAAGATGATGTTAGTCACGGCGTTTGGTGCCTAGTAGCGGATAGCCGGCCTGAATTTCTTTTGTGTTACAGCTGGAGCTACCTTGTTTCTCCTTAGTCTTACAGGATAATGAATCTCTACATGCTGTAAAAACACTCGAACCTAATCCTCCTACCCACCGTCTTTGTCCTCTTATCATCTTTTGCAAGATAAAATGTTACAGTTCCATTGTATTTGTTTTCCTTTAAACACTAACAACTCATCAGAGCTCCCTAAGTGCCATTAGAGGCACAGTGTGAAAATTCAAGAGATTGTTGTTGATGTTACCTTTAGCACATTAGCACACTTAGCAGCAAAGATGTGACATTAGGGCTAAAATTCAGAGTTTTCATTTGTGTGCAACAAAATGGCATCTGCTTTCACTGCATGCGCCATACAACTGCATGTTTGGAACAGACAGCGTAGTCCCGCGTCTTTTCTTCTCGGTCTCAGGGAAGCAGGGAAATAAAAAGGAATTTGATTTCAGGCAGGTGTTTTACTCAAGAACCTCTATGGTCCCTTCCTGACAGTGCTACTTCAAAACCTCTATAAAACGTGAGGTGGGGCTGTCACCAGCAATCCCCACTGATGTGTCAGAGAGCTTCAGACTTTTAAGGATTTATTTATTTATTCATCCATATCTGTTTGTTTGCATATTTCATACTCCACTTCCCCTCTTCGGGGCTGTGGGCAGCCTCCATAATCAGCGAGATCATCATGAATTTAGTCATTTCTCTAAAGATGGCTGTTTAGTGCTCATGTGTTGTCGCTCACCTCCCCCAGTGACTTTATGGGAAAAACACGTACCGGGACTTTTGCTGTAAATCTACCAAAGCACAATGACACAACTTCCTTCTTTTTCTGGCTTTTATGATTACATTTTGATTGCTTGGTTTGACGGATAGGCCTTTGGTGCCAGCCAGCCTCGTTTTATCTTTCTCTGACTGACTAAGGGAGGTAATTAATCACCAACACTGTACTTACAAGATTATTAATATCTTAATAATAGACTGTTAATTCTTGGATTGGAGAAGGGATATCATGATTATTCCGTCTGTATATCATATCTCTGGCTGCTGAATATTGACTGTCTGGATCATATTTTATCAAGCTCTCAATCCGCTTCACTTAAAATGACACCTGGTGCTTACACTATTCCCAGCACAGATAGATTCTCATTTTTTAGGTAAATATATCTATTTTTTGAATTGCCACACAAAATGTTGATTTAAGTCGAAAGATTAGTTTCCTCTCACTCAGTCTTCCTTTCCGTTTTCACGCATCAAAAGCCTGATGGTTTGACAGGACGGGCCCTGGAAGCTTGCTGTCTCCCTCCAGACCCTCTAGAGTCTCTGCTCCCTCATTGAACTGTTATCTGCCCCATTTCTGAGCTTTTCCATGGCAACAAGGAGCCAGCAAGCGTATGAGTGAAAAGAGTGAGGTCTCCAGTGCAAGCAGCATCTTGTCTCAGACAGCTGTCTGCTAAAAAGACAAAGGAAAAAAAAAACAGAGGGAAAGGAAAGTTTGGGAAAGTTGTGTTTCCCCTCTTTAGTGTGAAAAACAACTTAAATTGATGCAATTCAATGCACAATGATCTGCTGCATTGAGATAAAGCCTTTGACCATTCTGAGTTTTCAGCTTGGGCCGTGGGCCTCTGCCCTGCTTTAAGGGCAGAGGCCCACTTTATGTTATTGACAGCACTGTGCTGATGAACACAAAACAGTGATCGCTTTATAAGCAATCTGTTCACTCGAACTGCAACTACTGACTGACAGTACTCAAAGTTTAATCCATGGGCCCCCCTCAGTGGAAGTAACCCACATTTCAATGTATTTTAGGCTTAATGTCAGATGTAAGGCCTTACCAAAACATATGGGTCTCTCCACCCAACATGCATCAAAAAGTGCCTGGTTCCCTGGAAAGCTAACATGTACATTTGATTTTTTTCTTACACAGGAGCTCCTTCTCACAATCCTTAGCCAGATTCTTCACTTGGATGTTGAGCGACAAGACGACTTTAAAGTTGGGTTTTGCCTGCGTCTTCCATAGGATTACACTAGAATCCCAACGGCTTTAAACAGTCACACTCTGCCACTCAAAGCCAGGCATTTTCGTTTGGAGCATTTATTAAAGGTTCTTGAGAGTATATGGTGACAACTGAACCGTTTTGTAGAAACGAAATGAGGGATAGAGAAGAACAGAACTCGGCAACAAGGGTTTTCTTTTTTAAAAGTTTCCGTCTCAAGACTTTCATAGCTTTTGTCTCTCTGTTTGGAAATACAGTCACAAACATAGTCCAGGGACACACTGGCGCTGAGGACTGGCAAGGAACAAGCAGTCAAATGCAATCTGTGAGTGGTGATAACCATGATTTTATAGGAATGTTTTCCTATTAAGATTAGTATTTGGGAAAGATACAGTGTCCTTTTAGTGCCTATAAAATGTTGATGTAAGTGCCTGGGTTTTCCTTTCCAAATCCAACATAATCAAGTGAGGGGAGAGTACTCTGAATACAGAGATGGTTCATCACAGTATTTTATCAAGTGGAAGGACGGTGTATCTATTAACCACAAAAGCCGAGTGATGCTTTAATAGATGGGGCGTAATCCCAGACATTATTTGGAAGCTTGGTTCTGAAAAAACAGAAATGATTTGGAGAGTACCTTGAACAGAAATATTTCTTTCTCTAAATATTTCTTGAAACATTTGGAACAATTCTCATTGACATTTTATGTCATTGTATGTATTTTCCAACCTTGTGCATAATAATAATAATGCTAATAACGAAAGAAATGATAAGAATTATATTTGCGACTTTAGTATTCTCTTTGTGGAAGTTCTTGTGGACAGGCAGCTGGATTTAAGGCACCATGGGTTCAGTGTTTTGTTACATGACATTACCGCGCCACTCTTCATCACTGTTGCGTGTGTGTCGGAATGAAGCCGCAAGCAACAGAAAGCAATCGCTTTAGCTGATTGATAAAAGCAGTCACTGTAGCCTATTCTATGTCTGTAAGAGGTGTAAATCTATTTATACTAGCTTGTCTCTAGCAGTGTCTGCCTGCTGGTGGGTTGAGCAGGCAGTGCTAAAAATGCAGCATTCAAAAAAGGAGCCATGATATGGAACCAATGCACTAAAGTTGCAGACTGGACATATACTGTACAGTAATGTTCGTTCCATAAAAGTAAAAAGGCTGTATTTTCAGGTTCTCTATGGGTTTATTAGAGTGAGTGGTCCATTCCACATTATTATTTTAACATTGTAAAAAAAAATTAATTAGCCAAGAGAACAATAGCCACTGTGGGAGCTGTTCAGCCATTCATCTGACGATCACATCGATCACCTGGCATAAAGAAACGCACAAAGACGGAGGATGCACAGCAACGTCATATTCCTCAGTGTAATAAACCTTCTCCGGTATGTAAAAATAGAGAAGCACACTCCTGCAGACTGGCTTCCCTGTCAGCTTTACAGTGTTTATCTACCCCTTCTGTCACTTCCAGTTCATTTATGAAATGGTTGGTGAGAGTATGGATCCAGTTCATGACAATCCATCATTTATGACAAGTACACACAGTAATCTATTTTAAACAGCAGGGTATGAAGCTGATGATGCATGGCAGAAGAGGGTATACAGTACATACTTGGGTATGCATATTGATAATCAATGTTCCTCATTTTAACCACTCCAGGAACAAATGAATCTTTTCAGGGGTGATTTTGTGTTGCAGTGTTTGAACTTGGCGAGAAATATCCATTGTGAGTTTCTGTATTGACACCACTCATTGTGTGGAATACTGGAAAACGGGGAAGGGCTAAATTGATATGTGATGGTGGAGTGCATTTTGTTGGCGTCAATCGGATTAGTCAGAACACAATTGATTGCACATAGTGCTGAAATAGGTAAGGAAGCAACCACTTATCTGATCCGACATTTCTCTCAATGTATCAGATGCACGTGCAGCTGTGTCCTCTCTGTTGGGAAACAGAGTCTATATCAATTGTATGCAATTAATAATATTCTCTCAAGCATGATACCTGGATAGAGGTTCTAGTCTCGAAGCAACACTCCCTCCTACCACATTTGGCGTCCCTGTCTGCTTCTTTTTCCTAGTTTCCCATCATCATCCTCTGATACCTGTGCTCTCTGTGGCAGTAAGCCCATGAATTCCAGTCCATTCTTTGTAGATATCTGTGCTCTTTCTTCTTGCTCCGAGACCCTGTTGCTACAATTTCAATCTGCCTGCTGGTTTGGAGGAACTGCCAGGTGCTTCTGGCTCAACCATATGTCCTCTGACACTCTGTCTTGGGGATGGTGGTAGCAGGGGAAGGGGGGAGGTTAAAGATGAGGCTATCTTGGAGCTACCTCTGAGAACCACTCTCCCTGAAACTCAGTTGGCTGACATGTGAAAAAAACACAGCCCACCAAAACTAAACCCCATGCCTCCTTCCTTTTTGCACTAGCCCTGAGCGAGTTTCAGATATAGGGATGGCAGTGAGTTTTTCATTGGGTCCCCATGGGGTCAGAAAAACAGATCCTGTTGCAGTGAGCCAGCTGGCTTGGTGTGGCGCAGTGACCGCATCGCCATCTTCAGCTCAGAGTCTGTCAGTCAGTCACAGTCTGCTGCTCTGTGGCTCCTATGGTCAGGCAGCAGTTCATTCTTTCTTGTGGTTTTGTCTGAATGTTTGTCGGACTGCCAGAAACTTCTTTCAACTCTGAAACTTCAGTCTGCGCCCGTTGCTCTGTTTCCGATCCAGGGCTGTGATTTTGCTTTGAACTGGTCACACCATCAGTCCAGCTGTTTTCCTTGCCTTCAGGTTAGGTCTGTGAGTCCAGTGATAGCGCTGCTTGCACAGACGCACAGAAAACACGCGCGCTCATACGTGAACACATGCACCTATACATACATCAGATTTCCAAACCACTTGACTGCAAAGTAGCAGCATAAACAACAGTTAAAAGTCCATTTTGACGTGTATCCTAAAACTCTTCAGCCCAAGACGCAGTCTGTTGCTTGTAATTAACAGAACAAATACGGCAACAGCAGGGGTTCTTATGCTGAGACTGACATGTAGGATAAGCTGTCCCTTGTTGAGTATTTGTTTTGCCATTTGTCGTTTTGCAGCAGCAGACGCACATTCTCCCAGAGGTCCATGCTGCCCAGCAGTGTCTGAAGTATGGAGGACTGCAGGATGTATTGTGACAGACTTTAAATGTGAGGAAGAGGAGCCCTCATCACCCATCACCTCTGTGAGATGAAAGGCCCCGAAAGCAGCTTGCCACCCTGCTGGACATAGCTCAGCTGTTATAAGAAGTGTTTGACAGGAGTGGCAGGTACTTGACCTTCTCTCTGGCTTTTTCTCTCTCACTTCCTCTCTTCTCCTCGCTCTTTTTTCTCTCACTCTGGGTACTTGCTCTGTGTCATTGCTTCACAACAGGCTACTTTCACCCTCCAGCCTCTTGGGTGTTGTTAGGGAGCTAAAAGTCCCAGTATGCTGTGCAAAGTTTACATTTGTTGTGTGTTTATTCCCACTCTTTTTTGAATAATACAGGGAGACTTGTGCTGGTGCTTATCTTGTTGGTTTCTTGCATGCTGTGCCATATTCCTCCAAAGGTCAAGGGCCGAGTTCCCAGGTGACGGGAGAAAGAGGGAGACGAGAGGTTGCATTGCTGGTTAGCGGATGAATAAAAATAATGCGCTACGGCTCGGATTCCACAAACATGTTAAGCTGCATGAAGATTGTGACATTGCAAGGACGTGGACATGGGATGTTGTTGCAATGTTAAAATCTGTGAAGGAGCCTCACAGAGGCGAACATGGTAGGTTGACTACCGAGTCCTGGGCTCACATCTGCATGTCTGGGTGGGGTAGGCCATTGAATTTTTAAGAGCCTTGATGCACATTTCCATTTCTCCAGCAGACAGTGCCCCATGTATTCATCTCTCCTAACAATGGCGAAATGTCAGCATACTTTCAGGCTGCTCTAAATTAAACATTAATTCCCTCTGAGTATACAGCTATAGAGCTGCACTTCCCATCCCTTCCCACACTATTTTTCTATTTTCATAGAGAGGTCTTTAGCCAAATGAGGAACAAGACACTTACTCTCACCTTGGACCAGATGGTAAAGGTGCAGACTATTTATTTAATTTTTGTTTTATGATATAATTTCACTCACTTTGATGATAATAGCCACATGTCCCAGACCTTGATAAGGGAAATGGCCAAGAAAGTTGAAGACTTAAGATGGTGAGGAGTATATTTTATTAATGGGAACTATTAATATTCCATCGCAGTGGGACAATGGTGTTTCTTTTTCAGAAGCATAATGAATAACTGAGTGCCTCCATGGTACCCGATTCCTCAGCATGAATATTCAGGCGCTGGTGGTGTATCATGGGAGTGGTGAGAGCCTCTTCTCAACCCTGTAGTGGATCACACCCGAACATTTTGTCTCACCTTACCATTCATCTCTATTTCTTTCCATGCCCACTCAGGCATGCAACTGAAGCCAGGAAACATCTGGGGACCAGCTCCTATAGATCTGATGCTTGGCTCTCGATAACAGACCTCCACAGAGGCTGGATTGATTGATTACACTACTGTGGCTTTGTGTGGGTTTTTAATTGATTGATTAATTGTGGGCCTGGGCTGAGATGTGATTGATTATGAGTAGTCAGCAGTGGGTTGGTGCTAGGGCTGTCAAAGCCCATGGGGTGAGAGGTGAGTTTATGTGGCTCCTGTAATATGCTTGTCCTTTTATCCAACAATCCCCCTTTCATCTCCGATGCCCAGTACAGCCGCATTTTGTCCTTGCCTTGGTCACTTCTCTGGAGCTCTTTTCCTCACTAGTTTCAGCGCGTATGTGTCTGTGTTCACATGTGCTGTTGCCTGCAGCTCTGCATGTCCTGTTCTTGCCAGGGGAGTGTTCAATAATGTCAGGGCTGTGGCATTCAGCAGATACAACAAAGTCCTTCTTACAAACCTCAAAGGTTTATCTCTCATACAGCCCATTCAAAGAAATAGAAACATTTCAAAGATAAAGAGAAGAGGAACAAAGGAGGCAAAGAAAAGAAGACTAGAAAATGTGACAGCACAGAAGTGACCCCAATCCCAGAAACTCCATTCAGATATGACGGTGAATAAAAATGCAAGACAGAAAGAAATAACCTATTTGATAGGAGGAGCAGGAAGAGCAGACAGTTACACAGAGAGACAAGCATTTCAACAGTAGGCGTGTCGCAACAAATGATGTATGTCGCACTGGGCCAATAAATAACAAAAATCTATGCCCATTTAGATTTGTAATTCTAGCAGGCTGGGTCTGGGTGTCAGTTTGTCCACTATGACCCAGACACCAAACCTAGACGTGTCACAGTCACGTCTTTAAGGTTAATTAAAATCAGTGTTATTTCAAGATGTGTGACTGATGAATGAACCGACAACATAAACAGGGAACTAACAAGCAAATAAATGATGGAATGACCAATACATTTATGAATGAAATGAATGGATGAATAGACTACAGAGTCTGCCACTGCAATGGCGTATGTTGAAGTGAAGTGAAATACAGAAGCAGTTGGAAAGGCACATGTGTTTTGTGTTTTGAGAACTGGCTGTGTGTACAATTAGTTCAGAATTAGAATTTACAATTTAAGCTGCCAGTAAAATGAAGGAAATAATTTTTCTCTTATTCTTAATCCTTTGAGTCTATAAAATGTAATTTAGTGTGTGGTCATTTAGTGAAAAAGAAGTAATTTCATCCTTCATTTGACACTGAGTGCAACATATGACTAAGTTTTACATGCACTCTCTGTATAAGGTGTAATTTATGTTTTTACCTCATTTTAATTTGAAGCTGGTCAATGGCTGATTAATTGCCTGAACAAGCCATGATTTGGCTGTTTGGGTGATGACATTTTGGTTGATTGTCTCAGTTTGAGCAGCGTACTGTCTGATTTCCCTCATGGCTGCTGTCAAAAGAGTCAATATAAGCTGCACTGACCTTTTTTTTTGTTATTGGAATGAAGATTTACACTGCCACAATAACCAACGATATGTTTCTTACTGTAGTCTTGACTGAGACTGGTGTAAAATAGAACCTGGTGCAGTCAGACCATTTTATCTAACTAAGTCTTCCTGCCATCTGCAACTCAGTTTCTTTACAGTTATAGTAGAGTCACACTGATGTTGCCCTGCTTCATTTTTGTCTGTGCTTTTTGAATGAAGTGTAATGGAATAGTCACTGAACAAAATGACAGCTTGTGACTGCTCTTTTGCTTTTTGCACTGTCAACATGATCAGAAACACACACTAACCCCTAATGCATTACATAGAGACAATTGCGCACATGCTGTAAGAGAAGCAGACCTGAAGGGAGATGGACTGATTCTTCAGGGTATAAATAACATGAACAATCATTATTAATATGCTTAAGAATAACACTTGGAAGGAAACAAAAGGTTCACAGCGGTTCCTGCACTGACTGCTCTCCTCTTCTGGACAGTTCAGAAAGAGATGTGTGAGTGGGCTGCACATCATATCAGGTCCATGGTCTTATGAAGATGGAACCATTGTATATTTTTAAAAAGTCTTGCCATAATTTATCTTATATAATATAAAAATAATTCTTTGGCTTTGCAAGGCTTTACAGTGAGCAGCTGATGTGGTTTACATGTATGTAGGTGATGGTAGGTCACATGGCTGATGACAGTGCTGACCCGCTCTTGGACCCCTCGCTCTCATACAGTTTTCACTTTGTCACTGTAGCTTTATTGTAACATGCTTAGACACAGCAGACAAGAAAGGTCCTGTCAAGAGTTCCAATTCAGTTCAACACCATCAGTACGTGGCCTCAGGTCTGAGCTCTGATGAACATGCTGCTTCAATTAAATCAGTATCTGACTGGGATGATGACTCTGCTTCAGTTCCCTCGCTCTGTGCTGTGCTAACCTGTGTTCTCATCAGCATGGTTTATGCTCTAAATGGTGGTCAAACTATTTCTTGATTACAGTTGCGTCGCACCTCTTATGTGATATTGGATAGTCAGCATCAGCAATTAGTGGCGCAGTTTTTTAGCATCAGTAATTCTTTTCTCTATTGTTGTCACTGCTTATGCTGTAAAAATGATATATAAGTGGGCCTGTTGGCCATTTGTCACCTGGTGATCATTTATCACATTTGTTCATGGGTTTTCAAAGACGTCTAACTATGATTGGTTTACTTTATTAGTTTTCATAGGAATTGGTACAAGAAGTACCAGGACTTCAGGCATTAATGCAAAAATGTAGATACAAGTATAGCAAGTAACTATACTTATACTAATATAGTTCTACAAAGCAAGTACATTTGTTAAGTAAATTGACTCAACATAATTGTACGTTTCCTCTGGGTGAGATAATATCTCAGTGGGTAGAACCCAAGTGGTTTGATTCTCAGTCCCCACAAAGATACATGTTGAGGCAATACACCGATACCCCATACTAGGGCCGACACAGATCTAGCAGCTGTCCAATATCAAGAAAGTATTCATTATTATTATTATTATTATTAGTATGAAGTACAACATATAGAATATAGTACCCTTCATGATTAAATGTACTTTCCACCACTGTTCATCTGTATCTCTGTTCTCAACTTCTAACAACAACTTAAGACGAGTGTGAGTGAAGCCTGAGGTGTTTTAATGTGCAGCAGGTGCATCAGACTCTGTCTTCAGGCAGCTTGGAGCATTCCTATGGGGCCCAGCAGCAGAAGTAGTAACAGTGTGAATGTTACTAACCCTCCCTGCTTCCATTAAAGACAGAAACCAGAGGATTACTGCAAGGGGAAGGGCTAATGACTGTCATGGCCACAGAAAGCTGATTTACTGAAACCGTGGCAGAGAGGCATGAAGCAAAAATCTCCCACTAAGACCCAGCGTGAGGGGCCTTAATAAAGGAGACACTCTGCTCTCTTTTGCTTTGTTTGGTGGAAAAGTTGTAAAAAATCACAAGGAATATGTAAAACATGCGTTTCTCGTGTTCTTTTGAAGCAGCATTTATCCGAAGAGGGAAAGAACATCAAATACAAATACATAGAAAGAAAAGACTTTCTTCACAGATCCACAAACCAAAATAAAAAGGAACTAAGATATCTTAAGAGTTTTGAGCCATGTCTGTCTCTTTTGGAATTTGTTTTAATATTTTAACAGCAGAAGAAAATAGCTCCATCACAAGACATAAATCACAAAGAAATTATGTTCTAAGTGTCTGGGGGTATATAAATAATGAGTAACCTTCTTTTTTACAGTAACATATCAGCTATTTGAGGCACTACACATGAATTTGACAGCATTTATATTTCTACCGACTGGATTTTGCAAATAGCTTTGGTTTTGCAAATCAGAACATTTCCCAGAACTAGGAAGTATTGTTTGAGGTCGTGATGGTACAGGGGGAGTTACGCATTAAAAAAGCTTTCTTGTTGTATGTTAAGGAGCAACACCCAGTGTGAAACACAGTGCTGAATGCGATGGGAGCCATCCCTGCTGCCAAAATGCCTTTATATTCCACACGATGCTGTCAAGAGACACTTCAGCTCAGTGACATTTAAGAATATCTGATCTGAGGAATTTCTTATCGTTCACTGCAGCTTTTCTTATTCTCTCCATTTTCTCTCTCCTTCTCCTCCACCAACGCTCGAAGTTGTCTTCCCTCCTCCCTATTCCGTCTGAATAACGTGCGCATACAGCCACACATGTCTGGCTATTGATTTGGCCAGTTCAGGGTATACAGGGGCAAAAGAGAGCACTCATGGAAAAGTTTGTACAATTGATCTCTGGAGGGCTTTAGATTCAGGACCTGCTCTCTCTTCTCTTTCTGTGCCTCTCTCTTTTTCACAAGCTCTCGTGCTCACTCTCCGTCTCTCTGCCCCATTGTTTCCTGTGGCTGAATATGCATTTTCTGGATTAGAGTGAAGGCCAGGACGGTGGGGAAAGGGGGAGGACATTGCTGACCCGAGTCTGTGAATGTGGAATCCCATCTGTGGAAAAGAAAGAAGGAAAAAAACATTTCATCCCCAGAGGTGGCATCTTGGTTGACTTGGTACTTAGTGCTTTCTGTAATCTCTGTTTTTTTAAGTGTTGTCATATCAATTATTAAGTGTTCCCAGCTATTTGTTATTTAGCCCCTTTTGCTGATTTAATAAGCACACAAGAGTACTTTCAACATACTGACAGTGGATCACATGACCATGAAACGAAACATTTGCCTTACTCTGCAGTTCTTCTCCACTCTTGAGAGATGTTTATATTGTTTGCTTGGTTTTGTTTACTCTTACCGCTCATAGCATCTATAGCTGCATGATGTCTGGCATCTGTTTTCTACGTCTGTGGTGTTAACTTTGATTATGATAAAACTCTGTCAGTGTTACGTTTACAGCTTGTTTCGGTGGCTCCCAGGTGTCCAGAAAGTTAGTGCAGGTTAGAACCAAAGTTTTAATAACTTCTGTAAATTTTGGAAATTCAACAAAAAAACCTAACACAGTGTCTCCTGTCCTGAAAAGACGTTGATTTGTGAATCTCCTCTTTTTCTTCTACTATTTTATAGTGCTTTAAAATTGCTGTACAGTACAACACCTACAACAACATCTCATCATGTGGCCAGGAGGAACCAGATATCTTTCCACCAGTCCTGGAGTTCATGGACACCCGCCTGACCAACTAACCAAAAGCCGCCCCACCTCATAGCGTATCTTGCTGTAAGGCGACAGTGCCAACTGCTGCATCATTGAACAACAATTTCCTATAACGAGTTTCTCTTAAATTTTGTTACATTAACTCAAAATGTTAAATGTTATAATACAGATGCATTTATTATACATTTATTGGTAAATTACATTTCAGAAATAATAATTAACTAAAATCATGCATCAGTGTTTCACTATTGCACTTTAAGCTTCACATGCACACCTTCATGTGCATAAATGTTTGCATATCAAAACAATAACAATAGGTGAATTTGCTAATGCTTTTATAATTTAGAAAATTGTATATCACAAGCTGGGATGTCTTTATGGCCATCTGATGTCTGACTACATTCTCTCTAAAATCCTTGTATATTTGTGATGGAAGAAAGTCTGGCAAAGGATTAGGGGAGAGCAGCAAACTGCCAAAATCTGCACAGCCTGTCAGAGTTTGGAAAAGAAAGAGACAGGAGAGGAAAAAAATGTCAAGAAGGAGACTGCAAATGAGGCTTGTTTCAATAAGGGGATCGATGGGGATGCAGGAAAAGATGTTGTGTGCATCAGTGATAAGTGTCCACGAGCAAACACTAGAGGGTAATTTATAGACGGGGCTTATAGGTGTGTGTTATAGAGCTTTGGAGCAGTGGCAATAGTGTGAGAGAAGTGAAGATATAGATATGGTCCTCAGGTAGCTGCAAGACACAGTGGGTTCATGGTTTTTGGAGGACTAGTCATTGCAGTAGTTGTTAGAGTTTGTAAAATGTCTCAGATTATGGCGAGATAGAGGGGAGGTGAAGAAATAAATAATACACCTCCTTTCACATCTCATACCTGTTTTCCATGAATCTTCATGTTGATGACCCGTGGCTAGTGTATTTATTGGGGAATCCCTACAGGCTTGCTAATTATTTTAGGCTGTTGCCCTTTGTGTTTTTTTTTATTTGTCTGGCCCAGGCTGTTTCCAGGAAGATGTGATTGTTGGGGACAGCCCTTCAGCAGTTGTGCATGTCACAGCTCCTTGAGGGGGATGCAATTTTCACCAGACCCATCATCACGGCAGACCAGCCCCAGTGACCACAGTTGGTCTAACCTTCATTTTAAAAGTACTGTATGTTATGATTTGTGCTGCTTCCTCCAAACTGACTGGGCCACACAGCCTATTTTGAATGTGCATACATTAAAGTGTAGCCACGTGAAGAGGAAAATGGCAGGTACACACTCAGGCTTGATGTGGTTGTGTTATTCAGCTTCTTTTGTTCAGCGATGCCTGCTCATTTAAATTGAGAAGCCAATGCATGAGCTATTGAGAAGTTGTCCTTCTCATCTAGTCCAGCAATTAGTCACTGACAGTCTCCGAAGCTGGACCGAGCAGAAAGACTTAATGTGTGAATTGTCTTCTGGCTTGGGGACCAAAATATTCTTTTTGCATGTTATGTGTACATTTCTGAGTAGGTATTTTAATGACTGAACAGCAGGCGGTTGGTTTTTCTGAAGAAGAGATGCAGATGTAGACATTGTTTGATAGCTGTTACTGCAGATGTATCATCAACTTGTGTACTGATGTGTTCCCACTGACAATAAGACAGATTAGTTGTCTCTGTGGCAAGTGTTTTTCTTTCTTTTTCTAAATGCTGATGGCAGTGGGAGGAGATTTCCTCAGCGTTTGTCACTCTTTGCCATCTCGCTTTAAAAATAGTCACAAAGGGTGACAGTGAACCATCATGGCGTGTCATTTTTAGTATGGTCTCTGTGCTGAGAAATGGCTGGAACCTCCTGTCCTCCCATTGGGAAAAACTTTGTCTGTCATCATTGTTCACCTGGCGCATGTGTTTGCCGTGTGGTAATCATGCATTGCTTTGACTCCAGGTGAAGAGTCAGCTTTACGGGAATACCTGGGGTGTGGTGTGAAAGCTCGCAAATCTTAATTTGATGCCATATACTGTAAGATCTGGCTATAACGTCTGTCTGTTGTCACTGCTTTTTACAGCTGGAAGCACTTTTGAGAACATTTTCCACTTTTTTTTTCCACTTGTGCTTCCTCTGTGCTTCTGTGTTGTTAATTAGTGTCTTGTGGAATTGCCTGTTGTGTGGAAGAAAAACCCTTGTAGCAAAATATAACACTGCCCAAAGAGGTAACAACACCATCCTTTAAGGCAGTGCTTTCTGAATGAAGATGGAGATAGCTCTAACAAGTCCCTTACCCAAAGTCCTCCCCTATTCTTCTCCTTTCTGCTGTGGGGCTCTTGAGCATGTTGTTCACATGGAGGCACATCCATCTTCTTTTTCCCCCAAATTACCTGCTGTCTTTGATTCTCACTCCCTGTCTAAATGAAGAGGGTGTGAGAGGGCGGGAAAGTGGTGGGTCTTATTAGAGGTGTTGCATTGATGAACAGCGGAGAGACAGCACGGTGCGCGACCAGAGAGACAAAGAGGGAAGCAGGAGACAGGAGAACAAACCGATGTGTCTCTGTTTGCGGTGGCAAGGTGCCCTTGAGAGGACATAGACAGAAAAAGACACAGAGAAGACAGCAAAAGATGTTGAGCTGTCACAAATGCAGCATTAGTCTCACCTTGGCTTACCTCCACTGGTGCGTCTGAGTGACCAGACAGGCTGCAGCACGTGTGCGCTGAGTGAAACCCTGATTCCTTTTCCTGACTGTCCTCTGGCTTTTCATTTAGTAAGTGAAAAAGTGCACAACTTTATTCATAAATCATGAAGCTTTTTTATTTTCATTTGCCCTATTTGGTTACAATAACCACACAAGTCAATGTTTTTTCCTGTATTCCCACTGGAGGTCCCCTGTTTCTCAGAGGAAGACTATTGTTCTCTGTATTGCTTATTGAAGTCATTGTCATTGTCATTGCTGATATTTAGCTGTCTACATACAGTCATGTACGGCAACCTCAAGTAAGTCAAAAATCAAGCAAATTAAATCAAGTTCTCTGCTGGAAATGAGTCAGTTCATATGGACTCACTTGAGTTTACTCACTTAAATTAGTGGTCATAAAAGTTGAGTTTTATTTTCAACATTATTAAAAACTATTGCAGCTTGCTCACACCTCATATATTTGACTGATATATGTGCTGTTGAGGGAGATCATTCAAGAAAGACCTGAGTTGATGTGACAGAGTTAGGATTATCAACTCTGTCCGATCTGATGAAGGTGCACAAGCCACTTTAGTCATATAAGTACCTCAAATATATAGGGCTTCACTGCCAAAATAAAGAGCATGAATCAGACACAATCAGGTGTCTTGTGTGGGACTTCAAACCCCTAACCTCTGCTTATTGGCAGTTCTGTGGGTTATGCTGCACCTTGTACGTTTTACTGTTTTGTTCTTGATGAGTCCTTCTCTGTCTTGTGTGTCTTGACTACAGTCGTGATGTAAGCAATTTCCTCTGGGATGAATATAGTTTTCTGATTCTGATATGTTGTTAAATACAAGCAGCATTTTGACAGGTGGCTGGTTGCTTGCAGGGGACAGGGTGTACATCATGCTGTCCCATTTCTCAATAAGATCATCTCTGCCTGCTTAGATGTTTGAGTAGTAGGAACCAGTTCATCTTCCTTCTGCTTTTAAAACTTGCACATACCGTACCTTTACTTACATTAAAGATTAGGAGTGAACAGACTTCTTGTTGTCGCCACGAATGATGACCACTTCTCTCATCTCTTTGTGGTGTGAACAAGCTCTCACAAGGTTAAGTTTTCTAGGATTGTGGAGGTGATGTGGGATCAGAAAGGAGGAAGAAGCATTTGGTGCTTGTATAGAAGGTATTATACACACCCCGGTACACTGCATGCTAGAGGAGACACATTGAGCCTATGAGCTTGGCTTTGTTAGATCCAGGCATAAAGCGATGTCAGTTACAGCTGGCGTGCAGACTTTACGTAATCACACAGGCACAGAAAGTCAAGTAGCTGCAAACACACACACACACACACATGCACAAAAGACAAACTGGCACATGCTTTACTACAGTACTTGTGTGTGTGTGTGTGCTTGTCTACACACCTGCGGGCACACGTGTAGTGGCACAGGGAGCGCTGTTCATAAATGCCGGGTGACATTTACATTTTCATTTCTAAAAGCCATCTAGTGAAATTAAAGTGCATCAAAATTAATATTCATTAGCAAAAGGCAGGTGAATAACAACCTCTTTGGTCTATGAGAAACATCAGCATCACCTTCACAATGACAGTGTTAACGTCTGCGTGTTAAGCAGCTGTAAAGTTGTGAGGGTGTAGAATATAGTAAATAAATTTTTTTTTCCTATTTATTATTTACAGTCAACAAGCCTTAAATGATACTAAGAAGACCAAAGCAACAGTGCATAGAATACAATAATTATGTCCACTGCTCTTTTGTGTAGGTTGCACACATGCACGCCACGACAAACAGACCACTCTGTTATTTAACTTGTCTTGTGCTTTCATTCTTTTCACCTGTCAGTGGTTTCCATTTCTCCCTATCCACCACCCCCTTCCTTCTCCAATTCCACCCTCCAATTCCTCTCCGGTCAGCACACAAAGTTAGTTGCTGTACGAAAGACTGGAAAAAATGCACCAATGACAAGACGCACATCCTTCAAGGTCCCAGTTCCCTCGCTCCTGTCTCACTCCGACAGAATTTTATCCTTGCACACATGTCGAATTTTGACAATGAACTCCAATGAGGAAACTCCGCGTTTTGTTTGGATTTGATATGGAGTGATGCTCTCATATACTTCAGCCAGTGATGGCTGCTGGCTGACATTTGACCTAGTTGACCCAGTTGTATCATTTAAATACTGATGCCTTGGCCGGGCACATTTGTCACCAACACCTTGTCTAAAATGAAGATAGGTCCAGGAGTTCGACCTCCAGCTGGACTTTGACACTAGGGTTGTCTCTTGCTTGTCGGTGTCGGGGTTTGTTTGTACCGTCCCTACCCACACATACGAACACATTTCCTTACCTACATGTTCCACACATGCTCAGCACAAAAATCTGTGTTTTTTGGTGATGTGCAGTCGGTGCACTGGGACTGTGGACAGTGTTCACTCACAAACAACAGACTCTGGTCGTGATGAAATTTACATCATGGATACAGACACATTCTCTTGGTTTTGCTCTTTTTTCCTAATTTTGAAAGTATTAGTCTTATTATTGTTTTTGCTTATGGTGTGTGCTTTGCCCCTTGGTGGCTTGTGTTCCTGTCATCCTCTGTCACTATTAAACCTCTTATCTTACCTCCCTCTGTGCTGTCTTGCCTTTGTGTTCTTGATGTATACAAATCTTCAACATTGTCACCTTGGTATGATAATGATAAAATAGTGTGATGTGTAATTGGACACATGTCGGGTCTGTTCATTCATCAAAATCAGGAGTTTATTTTGCCTATGGGAGAGAGCAAGAGGGTCTCAGCTGTGTGACAGTGCAGGCAGAATATAGTAGTTATAAAGTGAAGATAACGTAATAACGGGGCCACAGAAATGTGTGAAGATATTCTACAGCATGAGAAGTGCAGTGTGAAGCATTAAACTTTCTCTCACATCATGCATCTATGTGCTACAGTATCTCTCACAGGCCCCCATTTAATACCATTGTTTTCCATCAGTAAATTACACATGAAAGAGTGGGGTCATCTTATATTCGCTGGCTACACATAAATGTGTTTACATATTTAACACTCTTTTAGTGTCTCTGATTGTGATTGTTGCTATCTGCATCTCTGCGTTGTGCTGTCTCTTGCTCATTTTCCTTCAATTCCTCTCCATTTTAGTAATTTCTTGTGTTGTGGAGATTATAATGGCAATAGTCATAGGGGAGCTGTTAGCTGGATTTAACTTAACCGGCTGCTCTCATGATTGCTAATGATGATTAGTTAAAACTCTGATCCGGTGGTTAATGGATTCTCATTGAGACTGAAATATAGAATTAGAAACACCTGTGTTTCACCCAAAGGCAAAATATCCCTATTTTTACAGCGGCATGATAGCTCAGTCGTCTTCAAGCCCAAGGGTGAGCGAGTTCGATTCCCACCAGGTTACATGTCGAGGTGTCCTTGAACAAGACACTGACACCCCGTAGTAGCGCAGACACTGTCCAAACAACAAATTCCCCAGAGAATCAATAAAATATTTATTATTGTTATTTATTATTGAAAGATGTTAAAAGATCTTAATGCAAAAGAAACACATAAAATGTTTCTTTTATTCTTGTACCACAATGGCACAATGTGTGCTTTTTTTAAATGTGTTCCAGTGCATCAATTAATGATATGTTTACAAGTCCTGACAGGAAATTGTGCATCAATTATACATGTGTCTTGGCACAAAGACTTCAGACCCTAATAATGCACATGTACATAAACAAATCAGGGTGTAATGGCAGTATTCGTGGCTAAGGATTATATGTATTACTTTGTGTGGAAGAGGCTTTGCTGTGTGACATTTGGCTCAAATAAATATTGCTTTTGTGCATTTTGTTTCTGCTGGGTACGCATCAGTGCTGTAGAGATACAGTGTGCCTTTTAAATTAAGAGTGTCATCGTAAATATTGGGGTATTTTTTGGTAGATAAGAGCAGGTCTATTTCATAAGAATGAACCGAGACATGGAGCCTAAGTATTTTGCATTTGTTCTCTCTCATTTTGGATACAGGCATTTTAATTACAGAATGACACAGCCTGTAAGTCAAGGGCATTTAAATATCTGTTTACGTTGATTAATGGGCCTTGCGGCATGTGTGAAGTGGATGCTCAGTAGTGTCTGTGAACACTGGTGGGTGAGAACGCGTAGGCCAATCAATCACGTTTATTGATTTGTATCTGAGCCGATCCCCGATTCCTCGCAAGTTGCCCGTTAATTGAAGTTTGTGAGCATATGTGTTTGACTCTGCCAAGTGTGACTGGGAGTTTTCTGTTCGGAGGAAGAGAACGGCGCCTCCTGAGTCATTGGAGCATGATGCATGTGTATGGCAGCACGTTGTGCCTCTGCACTGACACAAATGCTACGACACCCTGCTCTGCAAATGTCAGTCCCATCCAATTAACTGGTTGAGTGATGCCATTGCCCACAAGGGGCTCCCACCAATAAAGTTGTGTTTGTTATCAGCTTTGTTTCCTGTTTTTCTTTCTTTTCTGGCGACACTTAGTTAATAGACAAGAGTGTTGTCATACACGCCCCTACAGTGCATCCAGTGACAGAGAAGACCCGTGAGTCGCTCTAGTACCATCTTTCATGCTGCAATAGCCTCATCCTGTTTCTGTGATTCTCCTGGGTTATGTCTGTGCTTGTTATTCATTTGCAAGCAGTTTTGACCACCTACACATTTGCTATATTTGCAGCGATGTCAGTCTCTAGTCTGCAGCGTTGACTTCACTTTGATTATTGGTTGCTCTACTTGTTGTCAAGCATCCACATTATCCTGCTCGGTCCCAGTGAGGAAATTCATCCATGCTGTTCAATAGCAACCTACAGTAACAGATTTTAAAGAGCGCTGCCAGATCGTAGATTATTGAACACTGTCCTCACAGCTTGGTTACTTTTATTACTATGGCTGCTTTGCCTGCTGTCTTCTGTTGTCTTGGAGATTGAGCTATAAACTAGCCTATCATGTATCACTCCTGGGTCTTGTGTTAGGTAAATACAGGAGGCGTGAAGGCATTTTTCACATGATAAAACTTTATTACATTATTATACTGCTATGGATGCCTGGCTGTATGAAAATGTTCTAAAGGCCAGACCAGGTTCTTTAGGGTCTTATATTAAAGACTGTGCATGCTCTAATATTAACAAGGTAGAAATAATTTCATAAAGACTACAAACCATGCTGTGCTTCTTCTTGGCTGGTTGTCAGAGTAAAACAGGGTTATTGGCTGAGGAGGAGCGTGTGCTTGTGTAAATCCCTCCTTACCCGCCACAGCCATTTTCACATATTAATTAAGCCAACTTACAAACCTGCTGCTGGTAGTAATTGTGCCAATCTGCCACTCTAACAACACGAAGATAAGGCAGAGGAGACATGTGCAAGCTTTCGCTGTCTTTTAAAAGAGAACTTCTTAATTGGTGAACTTAAATAATAACATAAGGTGCTGACTGGATCTTGAGGCAGACTCTACAGATGCAAGGCCTCATCCTGCCCTTTTCTGTTGGAGGAGGATACACGCCTCACACCCTCACTAAACTCATTAGCCAAAGCTCTTCACACTTTGCCATGAAGAAACTCTGCAGGAAAATGATTTAGGCTTAGTGTTGCCTACACAGGGCTCAATTTACTCAGCATGTATTTCATGTGAAACTAATACTTAGAAATAGATTCACATAGGCATTAAGAGTACAGGTCTTTATGGGACCATTGCAGGTTTTTGGCTCCCTAAAAGGAATTTGATGTTCAGTCCAGCATGTTAACTGTCCCTCACTGCAAAAGCTACTCCTGTGAAAGGCTGAACACTACATTACGGGGAAATGTTTGGAAAAGGGGCTTCTCTATGGGTCAGTGGGTAATGCCAAGAAAATGTTCACAGTCTGACATTTATTCAGGGCTCGTCTTCCATCTACTCTAAGTACTCTCTATGCTGCACAACCTAAGATCACAAATGAAAGTATTTAGGAAACGGTCTGCAACAAATATTCAGATTCGTTTTATGACACTGCAACCATATTGAAGTGCTCCAGCAGAGTGCTGCTTTAAGACCTGACAAACTCATACTTCACATTATAAGGGTAATTTCGTGGGAATGTGTTCAATGAGCCAGCAGTGGCAATCATTAAGTGGCCTAACACTGTTGGATTTTTCAGTCTGACTTATGAAATGTTTGCTAATTGACAATGCAAAGGTCATGCTGTTCTTGGTTGAGAAATTCTCCACCTTGGGAAGAAAAGCACATTGGAAGACTTTCTGAGACGACTCTCTGGTTTCATGTTTGAGCTAAATGAGAAATTCTCCTTATTCTTCTTATAAGCTGTCCTGCATTATAGTTAGAATTTATGTGTGTGTGACAAATATTGCTGGTAGTGAGTCACTTTTGCTTTTAATGTAAATTCAGTAGCCCCTCCATGAAGATTGAGCCTCCCTGCGTTCCTTCACGTACACATTAAAGTGAACTGATGATTGGTTATGTGTGTGATGTGAATTTGAGTGAATTGAGTATATTGTATTTTCCTAATTTGTATATATTCTTGTCATTGGTTCCCAGGTCTCTTTTGCAAAACAGATGTTAATCTTTGTGAGATTTGCTGATTAAAAAAAAGCTCAACTCAAATCTCTTATTTGCCTGAACGGGCCTTACAGTCTGTAGCTTACAGCTCCTCTGTGTCCTCTGGATAAAGAAACAGTTTTTAATTAGAATAACAATGAATATTGTAGAATTAATATTTCAAAATACAAATTTAAGTTATGGAATTAATTAAATTATATAAAAAAAATTAACAAATAGCACTTTACCTACTTGACTTGACTCCACTTGACCCACTTTCTTGAATAAGTTGTGAAAATACTGCACTTTAATGACAACTACTGTTGTCTTGTCATCTGAACTATGAAGTATTTCTCAAGCTCTCTTGATTTTTTTAAAACTATTTTTCATCTTGATGCCTTTAACCTCTTTTGAAACAAATCCTATCCCCTCGCTGTGTCATACAACCACACGCCGAGAAACGAGAACAGTATTCTTCGAGTGTCTGCCGTTATTTATGTGTGTGTCAGCAGTTTTCACAGCAGTTTACAGCAATTTCATGCAGTGTCGCCATGACAACCAGCTACACTAAGGGGGTGCTATATATGCAGGGGGAAAGAATGTATTTTGTCCTAAAAGTGAAGCAATTAGAATCAAACCCCAGTCAAGTAGAGTCACGCGGTGGAAAAACACTAAAAACTATGAAGTCTTACTAATCAAAATTAACCTGTTGAGAACTGTAGCCCCCTGTACAGGGGATTGCTGACAGGTCTCTTCTGCGTTTTAAAAACATATTGGTTCTTTCACCGTTTACATGATCGAAAAAACGGTTTCTGACAGAGATTCTGCTCTTTTCACTGATATTCGGGTTGTTATGTAACACAAAGCATGTGTCTGTTCACAGCAGCGCTATCAAAGTAAGTCGCTCATGTTCACACACTTACTGCAGTCGCATGTGTTATAGTTCAGACTTCATATTGAACTAAACTAAACTAACTAAACTAAATTTGAACTAAATTTAGTATACATGTAAATTTTTTCTACCTTATATGTAAAATTGCAATTCCGTTTTTTTTGTGTGTCTGTTATTACACCCGGTTATGACACTAACACATGTTAAAAGAAGTAATACTTCTGAAAAGGGGACACAAGCACATACTCACAGCATATTTTATGATACTTTTATTGCTGAAACAACACAGTTAGTCGCAAAAGTCTGTTGAAATTCTAGGGTTCAAAGAGTTAAGCATCACTGCATTAAAATGGTGCACATGTGTACATTTGATTAGAGAATTGTAATAGAGTTATTATATATGGTAACGCACAGAGAAATAGATTTGCCGTTTGCAGAATATTTTAAAGAGCATTTTACTTTTACTGCCGGTTAGAGAAATTATTGTTGTATAGCTACACATATCTGTAATTTTTCTTTATAGTATGAACAAATATGCATCAACTTAGCACCATATGATGTACAATAGGAGAATGTTTATCTTAATATTAATATTCAAGGTTTGCTGAAAATGAAAATCTATAGTTATGTAAAGATCTATCACGAGGACAAGAAAATGGAACATTTTCACACATTTCTTGTTTTCCCTCTAAATCCATGTTCAGTGATGTCTGATGTGTGTATGTGCCTGCGTGTGAAAACATTCCTGCTAAAATGTAATTGAAGGAAACCCCATTAGGTCTGACTTTAAGATTAAAAAGCAATGACTTGTACAACAAGCTGAAGTAGACAAATGCAGCGAGTCCCTGAGGGTTTAAGAAGTGTCCGTCAACTGTCTGCCTGTGCCTCGGCCTCAAGCCTTTCCTATCCTCTATCAACTTGGCTCCCTTCAAAGTGTCAAGTCAGTAAAAAGTTCCTTTAGACAGCGGTGACTTTACTGAGTGACTGCAGCTGTAGTCTAAGGAAGTTTAGTCAAGCAAATGGTCAAGAAAAAAGAAAACTGTGTTTGTTGACTTGTGTTGTCTAAAGATATCTGACAGCTAATATGTGGAATCTAGACAAAAAATAGCTGACGCTTTAATATGTGTCGTTGGCCTTATATGATTCAACTGATATCTTCTAAGGCCAACCATCAATGTCTTCTGCTGTCAATGTGTCAGTATGAACAAAATTCACCAAGCAACTGCTGCCAGAACATTTCAGATTCTGAGTTTAATTTTTTTCCTCTTGATGCATATAAGAGCGTGTGACAAAATTCACGGATGTGCCTTTCAAACACATTTGGTTATAGTTGTGTAAATACATTTATTCTTCCCTTACATTTGCTGAACAATTACGAGGAGCATGAAAAGGCCTGCCAATTTAAGGCATTCAGCTAAACCAAGACGCTCAAGGTCGTTTCAACCATTCTACGTGGCCTCAGAAGAGATGTAGACACTACCCACGTATTTTAGTGGAGCATGTCCCCCCTTTCTTTTGTTTTCGGCTGTCAGTGTTTGAAAAGATAATAAAAGTTTGAACCTTGAGAAAAGTAGCCTTAGCAACATTCATCTATAAACTATGCTTATAGTTATATTATGTTATCATTTAGCTAGCAACTCAATTGAGAGTTTAGAGGCTTTGTTTGTGTGCCCAATTTCTTTGTTACCATATCCATAACAGTTACTTGTCTGTTGATGCAAAAGTAGAATTGTAAAAGTCAAGTTAAATCTTGCAGACTGGTCATGACAATTGTCAGGATCAATATGTTCTAATAGCATGGAAACAGTCCAATCTAGTCAGTAGATGAGCATCTGTGTTGTTGCCTCGGCTTCATCTGGATAGGTAGAGATTTTATGCAGCCGTCCCAGCAATTTGCTCCTTTTTATGGCATACTCGTTTACATAAATGGCTATCACACTTCAGAGACGGTGTGGCGTGGCTTATCAGAGACTTCAAAGTCTAAACAGGTTTATCGTGGTGACGCATCTTTGCTGACGGTGGCCCCAAGTGGTTAGAGTGGGACTGAATTATTGCTGCCACGGTACTGGTAGGTATAACGTGCTTGATTGTTGTTTTGCAACCAGGATAAAATGCATGTGACAATCACATTATCACAAAACTGTTTGAATTATTGCATTAATGTGTTTCTGTGACTGTTTGTGATATTGTGTGGTGGTTTTTCCTCTGTCTGTTTCTGCCTTAACAACAATGACTTTGTGGCCTATGCCGACACTGACCTGCTGACATTTAGTCTAGCAAAACTAAGTTAGCAAGCTTTTTGCTTGAGTTATATGAACCTGAATCTAACTCTCAGGAAGAACATTAAACATTATATTTCCAAAAATCCATCCTGAACCTTTCCTTTAAGGTAAGGTATGTTGTGTTCCTACATAATTTACTTCCAAAATGGAAATCTACCCTTCTTCTCTTTGTTTCTCCGATGGCTTAAAGGGCAGTGCTGGCACTGAGCAGCATAGAGGAGCTCCGAGTGAAAAACACAGCGAGAGAAAAGTTGAAAGATGGAGAGGATGGGTGAGAGAACAGGTGAAAGAGATGCGAGACGTGTCTTTGCTAATGGGAAAGCCTTCAAGCAAGACAGTAATCTGGGTAATATGTCAGGCTATTTTCAGCCAGGGAGCTTGATGTTTTCTCAATTAAACACGGGTGCAAAGGCAGATTTTCCTCTAATTGTTTAACATGTAGTCTACTGGCGAGTAGTATGACCTCCATTTGCATTGCGTGCATCAATCTACGACACTGCAGCGTGGTGATTGACACGGACGTCCCTCAGAGCTGTCTGCAACATGAACCTTGGCATCTTCCACTTTCACCAGTGAAGAAGGACCCAGGGGTCTGTTTACAATCAAGCAGCTGTACGGAAGAAGAGGAGGAATAATGAAGCTGTTATCAATACTAGAAGTTATTAGACATGAGTAGTTTGTAAGAAGTCCATTAATCTTCATTATGCCTCAAAACAAGTCATTCATAAATCAGTTACGCCCCTGTCATTGGCCATACAGAGCAAGTCATTGAGAAACCTGCCTTATCTAACTTCTTTATTAAGGGTAATAAAACACTTCTCTCCCACTGTGCCCTGTCTGCTCCTTTAAGTCCTTCAGCATGTTCAGACATTGTCACAGATGCTGTAAGACTCACAGAAGAAAAATGTCCTGTTTTGGGCAGTAATCTGTCTTTAACGGTCCTTTATTGGAGTGGCTGATCACCGCCGAGTTTTACAGTGTTTGGCTAGCTTAATGAATCCTTGATTTCCCAGCATCCCTCTCTGTATGTTTCTTCTCTCATATCTCTGCCCAAAGTCTCTGTGCCTCAGCCAGTGCCAGGAGCTGCCATTTGGTTTTGTTTGAGGAGTGCTCATAGCCAACTGAACCAACAAGCTGACTGATTAAAATGAAAATGGGCCCTCACTCTTGGCCCTCTATTTCTGTCTCTTGTTTTCTCTGTGCTTAGCTGGGGGGCCATACCATATACATTCTCCTCACACAAATAACAGTGATAAACCTCAATATCAACAGCTCTGCCACTGGAAATACAAACTTAATAAGAATCGTGTGACTATCGGAGCGTGGAAGCTTCTGTGTTTTGGGGATTTGAAGTCCGGCACTTCAGCCAAGATTTATCTCCAGAAATGGGCAGACAGTGCAGACTCAGACATGCAGAAATCCTGTTCTCGTCATCTGTACATGTGATTATGCAACTGATCTGTGATTTTCCTCAAAAATAAAATTCAGTGATTATCGAACTGAAAATTGGTCCAAAGAAGCTGATGTAACGCTCAAGACATAATAGAGTCAATGCTGTTTGAGCCAAGAGAGATTTGTGAAAATGATTCCAAATTTGTCTCGCATGGTCATTTTTTCAAATCTGTAGTCATTCAAGTAGGAAAAACAAACCACAGTTTTATTCCAAACAGGATGAATCGAATCTTGAATAACTAAAATTAATATTTTCTGTATTCTGTAGTGAGATGGGTGAAACTCACACTTCACTCTTTTCACACAGCAGAGAGGCAGTGGTGGCAGCCTCTGCAGACAGATGAACCACTAACACTTTATATATCAGATTTTCACATCCTCACTACATTTGAATGGAGAGATGGGTTAAAAAGTGTCAAACTGGCGCTTCGATGTTACACTTAAAATCGTTGGCCTCACTGACTTGCCCATTTCCTTTGTTGACTTTTTTTAATTTTGAGTTTTGTGTCTCAAGCTGATGAGCACACACCATGACATTGTAGAATGGAAAGACCAAAAGTTATATTTATATTGTCTATTTTTAAAGAAGTGTCTCACAAATATAGCTCGATTGACTTATAGCCACTCAGATACATGCTCAGACAGACAGAATGAGCCACTTCAACCCCTCAGGGTTCGGCCCTTATAAGATGACGAAGGCTGCCCACTTCTCTTTAGTCACAGCAGACGCTACCAAGGACAGCTTTGTAAGACCGCTCTGAGTTCTGTGCTGCCATTTACAGTCGAATGCGCTGGCTACCGGCTGCTTTATATGCTGCGGGGCTGGTGTCATGCTACTTTTCTCACTGGCTGGCTTCAGCATAATGGTTTGTTGCCCCAAAAACTATGCCAAAGCTTCACATCAGAGGGTGTTTAACTTGTTCTTTTTCTGTCCATCATAAACAAAGTTGTATGTCAGCTGAAACCTGAGATTATTGATTTATTTTTATTCAAATGAATATTGGTCCAATACAAAATTCAGCACCTCTGATTACTGTTGAGTCAGGTGTACTTGAGATTTGAGCTGTGACAAAACTTAAAAACAGGCAGGGAAAAGAATACCGATGCTAATTTTCTTTTTCGAAAACTTCTGGTCACCTAACTGTTTACAGTTCAACAGTAAAACAATCTGCTGAATTGCCACTGAACTCTAAACTGAAACGATCAGTGCTGCATGTTGATGAAACAAAGAGTGTGACAGTTCAAAATGGCACAGGCGAACACAATGAGTGTCTCTTTCTCTTTCTGCAGAAAGAGAAACAATGCCAAGACACCCCCCCCCCCCCCCCAAAAAAAAGGCAAAGCAGAGCCTGCAAATAGCGGCAACCACATAGATAATGGTATTGTCATAAAGACAAGCAATTAGCTCAAAGTACTGTAGTACCTGAGTGTTAGAAAGTCTGTTTTTGGCTGTCTCTGTGGTAGAACTTTCCCTCAACCCAGTAGGATGGAACACACCCAGTGAGTTTCTGCACTCGTCATGATCACAGACCTTTGTGTGATACCACAGGGCACGATGGGCGACATCCTCAGTAATCAGCACCTGCTGCCTGTGACAACAGAGGTATATCGGCAGATGACATGTCATGTGGTCGCACACTGTGTCATGATGCGTGTGGGTTAGGAGAGAGAATAAAGGCGTGAGTCTAGACACGGGAGAGAGGAGATCACAGTGGGAGGCGGAGAAGCAGGGGATCACATGCAGCGCTAGTGATTTGTGTGAATGGCTAATGACGAACAAAGTCATCCAGTATTCTCATATAGGATAGGAAGTCATGGGCGTTAGCTAGCACCCTTCCAGATGCACCAAAGCGTGAATGTCTCCTGTTGGCAAACTGCTACAACACCTCCCACTGTTTGTTCAGAGTTTGGCTTTGTGTGTGTGTGTGTTGCTGTTAGTGGCTCAACCTTTCTTATTTAGGAACACTTTAATTATAGTGCCCACTCAGAGGAGTCTGTCTTGCCGTTTACACAATAAAACTGCACGTAGACCAAGTGTATTAATTATAAAATATTCACTCTGCTCTATACAGCATTGTTTCCCATACTCCTAATCTGTTTCCCTTCCTGTGCACAGGGGTTCAATTAAATCCTTCATTATAATTTTCTGCTTACCTCCGAAGTTGTCAGATGCAAATTGATCCTTCCTTTCTCTGCTTTTTTTAAATCAACATCTGCCCGAAGGTAAACAATCCCTTCCACGAGGTAACGCTGTCTTCAATATATAGAAATCAATCTGACCTGCCTCACTGCAGTGTCCATTTATGGTGGAGGTGCTGCAGTGTGTCATAGCTTCAGAAGGCTTTGACCTTTTGTTACTGTACATCCCTGAGTGGGAATGAAGTAGTTAGCTCTGTTTGAGTTGGGAAAGTGAGAGCACACACTCACAGACACGCTGGCACACACATAAACTCCCTTCTTAAGAATTTAAGAGAGCGTAAGAACTAGCTGAGACAAGAAAAGTTCTTTCACTATGACATTTATTGTCAACAGAGGCAGATGGAGCATTTTCTCTAGTGTTTACATTTAAATTGAGTGTTTCTTTCTTTAAATTAATGAACTTTTTTCTTAGTTTCTAAAAACATCTTTACTCCTAATAACAACTAAGCACGGCTCCGACCAGTTGTGCTGAAGTGATTCAAAGAGAAATAAGTGTCCAAATCATGATATTTTATTTTATTTTATTTCTTTTTGTGACTGGTGTTGCTAGTGTGTGTCCTACACTATGCTCAGTTTGCATGAGCTATATATACAGACTGCATGGATTGTATATTGACTGGAAACTGATTCAATAGACTGAGCAGTGTTTACTAGATCCATGTGTGCATGGCTGTGCCTTGCTTTTGGCACTGTCAGTTCTCTGCAATTGATTCAATTCATTGCACAGTTATTGTATAAATTGTGCACGGACAAACAGACCAAAACAGTGCTTCTCGTGTGAGCCTTTACTATTGCTTGGGTTGTCATTAAAGCCAGTTTCCGACACCCAGGCTTTGGTGAGGCTCCAGTCAAATATAATACAACGGTGGGCGTTACACTCCAGTTTTTACTGCAAACATGGTTTTGCTTGAGTGATTTTAAACTATTAAGTTATTACATGAAAGAAAGTGAGGTAATAGGTGAGTGGAGAAAATGTCAGTTTCAGTTGCAGTCAGGACTGAAGGTGGGCACAAATGATGATAGTACACAGACTTTACATTCTCATAACATAAAACATCCTGAACACGTCCATTGGGTTGTAGAGTTAGCAAAATAAAAGAGAAGCTTAACGCATAAAAACTCTCCCTTGTGAAGCGTACTCACCTTCACTTTATGCTGGGAAATGTACAACCTGCACTGAAAGCTAAATGACAAAATGTTAGTCCACGATGTTCCTATCACCAGGACAACATAATTTAACTGTGAACTGTGTCTCCAAATGCTGTGAGTCTTTAATCCTTGGAGACAAACAGAAGTGCATTTTCAACACTGGTTTGGTTTTTTAAATCTTTTCACAGGTTTAACCCCTGCCTCAGATGGGGTTCTTCAAATATTTAGTGTGGTGTTAGCATTAAAATAGAGCTCGAACGTGCACGATTCAAAAGCACTATTGCTAAATCAGACGAATAATTGTGTTGTCAAAATGTGCCTCCAAGTGCAAGCGATCATTCCTTATGTGAGAGGTTGTCTCAGTGGTTTGACCATTATTATGATGCACATAGAAAGAGATACAGCTGTCAAAAGGCCAAATGGAAAAGCTAAGTTCAGTCCTAGGTCAGCCCTGAAACAATTCACCGTAACATGACAGCGCTGTCGTCAGGAGCTGCATTTCAGACACATTAGAGAGAATCATTGCGGAGCCACGGTGAATGTCATATAAGGAATTCCTTGTGTTCATAATGCGTTTCAGTGTTCACGTTGTCGCTGCTAATATTACTGTAAATCCTCACACCTTCTGTATCCAATTTCCGTAGACTGTTAGAAAATTTATTGATTAAACCTATTAAATTGTTTACGACATAACACAACGATCTGGAAAACCCTCCTTGCTTAATGATACAAACAAACAAATCACTTACCCAAGGTCCAGAAACTAAAGCATCCACATGTTGAGGAGTGTTAATGAAGACCCAGATGTCCCCTGAGTTTGCAGCTTTAATTATAGGAAACTGGGCCAGCTTTTTTTCTTCAGTGGAACTGTATTTTAGTTTTGATTGTTGGATAGAAAATCATAAACTGATATAGTCACTAATAGGTATTTAGAATTTTGAGAGATGATTGAAGTAATGAATGTCTGTTCGAAACACACATGACATTCCAGACACAATGTGCATTAAAGCAGCACTCTGTCGAGCTAGATAGTGTTTTCATCCCTTGCACATAGAAGCCTTTCTGGGAACAGTTTGATGAAAATGTAGCACAGTATGCTGCAAAGCGTCAATTACAGCAGATATTTTAGAATGCTGTGCAGATTCAGGTTTATTCATTTGAGTTACCAAGCCTGTGAGCGCACAAACATGCTGCCTTTCAGTCGCACGTTCCTGTTTTACGCTCAACATATGCTGCCGCTAACGTGGACAATGAAACGAGCAGTTTGAAGATAACCAGACAGCAGTTGTCAACCGGCGAATGATTTATGTCGGATTGTAGCTGTGGTTTGCCTCGCCTGCTCCCAGTCAGTGACTGGTGTTTTGTTGTGATGCAGAGGTGCTGCACACGTTTCGATTGTAGTGGCATGGAGCTGCAGCACATGAAAAAAGAGCCAGTGTCACCTTGTCACTCTTGGGCACACTGCCAAACTGCTGGCAGGGGGTAGGAGCGGGCATGTTGCAGAGGAGGGGTGTGTTGAGCACTGTGGTGATGAATCATTGTGCTGCTCCCATCTCTCCCTCCACAATTCTTCTCCCATCAGTCTGTTCCACACCCCATCCCCCTCCTAACCCCATAACTAACACTGTAATTATCCGCCTGTGGAGTGCGGGACATCTGCAATAGCAGTGGAGTTTGATCATTTGCGTGCACGCTGAACACAGGGGTGACTCACTGGGAAACGGAGACCAGTGTTGGGGAGGGTCATTTAGGTTTAAAATGGTGATCTCGCTGTTCCATGTGAGGTAGCATCTTTGTTGTGTTTATTATGGAGTCATCTTTAGAAGCAGTTCAGTAAAACCCGCTGCCTGTGAGGTGTAAGCAGCATGACATCTTATCAACACAGTTGGTCATAGGACCTGTGTGGTTCATCGCAAGCTCTCCCAGACTCAAAGCTCTGTCCATCAAGGGCCTATTCCCACTCCCCTAGGTCTGCACTTACTCGAGAAGCTGTCAGCTGATCAGACCGAGGTTTACGTGTGGCACTTCTGATCAGAGACTGATGGTTGAATGTAAAGTCAACCAGCATTAGGGTCTGTGCTGAAATAGATGCTCCCATGGCAGCAGAGCTGTCACAATAACCAAAGCTCTGTGGTGAAGAGGAGAGGTGGGTGGAGGTGACCCTGAGGGATTCGTGGTGTTGGTAACACACAAGTGTTGCTTATTCTTGATCATGCAGAAGCTCTGTGGATATGAAATCAATGTAGTCTGAAATGTGTTGTTTTTAAAATGTATATTTGTTTCTTTAAAGTCTATCAATCATAATAACAATAATAAAAAGGCCATAATACTCACAATCTTAGTCACTAGTTGCAGTTTCTAAAGTGCAGTGTTTCAACTTGTTATAGTACAAATATTGTAGATTAAAGCAATTTTAGATTTGTTAGTTCAATAAATAAAAACATGAAGACATTGGCTTGGGCTGTTTATAATTTAAGAAAGAATATTGAAGAGAAAAATGCCCCACCCCTCAAGGTCCGTAGAGATCCTTAGTAATCGAGTTCAGGTGTCCTAAATGTGCTGTGGCAAATGGACTTGCTTTTAGATTAAGAATACGTTTCACTTCTTCAGTTCTAACTGACTGATTTGTGAGTCCCAGGCTTTTAAGCGTATAGTTAACACATTGAGGGTCATTGAGGCCACTTGTGACTTGTTGTTCCAATCAGTTACGATGTGTGGTCAGACTCACAAGTCACAAGTGTGAACAACTGTGAAACCACGTTGGAAAGGATGTCAAGACTGTGTTGATAATAAGTAGCGCTGTGCCTCCTCTGCTAGACGACGCTTATTCCAGTTTGACATCGTCCTTTAATCCCCTTCCAGACCAGTCTCTGGCCTGTAAGATGCAGATGGCTTGTTGAGTCTTGAACTGAGGAGCTGTCTCGTCTGTCTTTACATTTGTAAAGCTATTGTTTTGTCGTGAGAATGGCAAAGCTTCAGCCTCAATGGATTGATAGGTTGGAAATGTACAGGGATGTGGTGTTTGTCAAAGTTCCTCCAAAGTTTTTCTGATATTCGGACGACATATGGACTGATGCTGCTGCTTGGTTTGTTGTTCTTCTCTTCTCTGTCTTTTGTGGAAGCTTTCTTGTTGGATCATTGGACAAAAACCCAGTTTGGGCTGCCACAGGGTTTGAGTGTTTCTTTGATGTGTTGCCTTTCTTTGTCCTCCCCCACTCTCTCTCTTTGCCCTCATAGGCACTCTCTCAGCCCAGTGGTGGAAGGTTCTGATTTAACCCAGTTTGCGTACAGAGGGCGGTTGTGGAGTAAGAATTGATCTGTGCGTGTGAGCTTCCTGTATACTGTACTTTTGTGTTGAGGCTTACATCTTGTTCAGTGAGTACTGTGTAGTCCAAGAAGGTTTCCACTAGCTGTGTTTTAACAATAAACCAGCAGCTAAGTATGGCTCTTATGTAAGAGCTCAGGGCCCTGCTCTCTACCTCTTTCTTTTACATATAATCCACAGCTGGGGACCCAGGTGAATGGATGGCGCAGTGTGGTTTCTGCCTGTAAAACCCCTCATTGCATTTGAAATATGTGGTAGTTCTTCCCAAGGTGCACGGGTTCTTGTAGGGGTTTACTTCTAATCAGTATGAAATGCTATTTCACTTCTGAACTCTGTCCTATTTGTTTTATTCCTCTGTCCTCAGCTATAATGAACAACAAAACCATAAGCTGCCTTCATGCTCTAAAAGTTTTCTTCGTTGGATTGTATTTGAGAAACAATACGTGGAGCTGAAAACTTTCAAGGCTCTTTCTTCTCCTGGCCAAGTCTCAGCAAGGTCACTGAAATGCAGCACTAATTATCACCTGAGGGTGCTCACTCCTTTTGAGGGATCAGGACCCCCCCTGCCCCCTCCTACCCTCCACTCAGCCTGTGCATTTAGCACCTGAGGCAGGTGGCTTACACGCTGGTCACAAATGTGTTTGTTTACATTCATTTATTGATAAAAATGCATCCCTGTAAACTGACTAATGTGTGTGCTGTTTGTGTGTAGGCCATTCCGGATGATTCCCTGAGGATCCCGATGGTGCTGAATTCTTGTTATGCACTTCTGAAGACAGCTGCACTATTTGTCTTGTCTCTGTGGATTCGCCCCTCATTTCTGCGAAACGAGACAATATGAGAGACCAGTCGACATCTCATTTGAAGACTAATTAAGTTATTGTGAGGGCGGCTGAGGGTGTGCATTGCATTAATGGTTTAATATGTGCTCTTTGAGATGATGAATATTGTGTCACATTTATACTGCATGATTAAATGAAAATACATACTGTTACATGGTCGGAGTGGAAGCAATCTGCATATCTCAGCTGGAAAATTTGCACAATAAAAAGTAATCGTCATATACTGTATATATATATATATATATATATATATATATATAGTAAAAGCAAACAGCATGTTGGCTGAGACACAGCTTATTTCTCAGAGATGGAAAAAGAACTGTTAAATGCCTTAAACACAGCAGAGACAGAAGCATCTGTGAAGTCAGGAGTGTGAAGTGTCTTTTTGTCTTTCCCACTCCACTTTCTAGCCTGCTCTCATACAGACATGGCAAGGTTAAATGAAGGTTAGAAATTTTAGAAAGCTATATAGTGAAGGCTGATTTGAATTTGTGACATGCAGGGTGAAGTTTTTCCCACATAATGTGTGGGGCGTTAATTGAGCAAGCCACATGATGGGAGATGACACTTCATGTCATACATGTTATCCTCACATAGCTTGCCCCTTTGCAACTGACTCTCATCTGTGGAGGAGCAGCACAAGAGGGGGGTCTGACTCCTGTCAACATATAGAAAAAGCGTGAGATCGTATGAAACAGATGTGAGAGCAGGAGAAAAGAGAGAGAAAACCCTTGAGGGGAGGAACGGTGAGGAGGCTGATCCTTCACATGACCTCCATGGATATTCACTGATGCTACCTGAAGCAAAAATCCTGACATCGCATCAAGACGATATTGAAATTCACCAGCGCATGCCATTATCATTTATGGCAGCTTGTGGATTTGATATTCCTAGTCAGCTCATCCATAAGAACCCTGTGGAGGAGCAGAAAAGATTCAAATCGAGACAAAAAAGATAAAAAAAAGTATTGAATAAAGATAGAAGAAAGAGCTTTGGACACCGATAACCTCATCTCATAAACCTCCGTGTTAAGCCATCAGTTTTTCTGACCCTTGTAATTAGCACACAAAGCACAGCGGAGGGAAGAGCTAGCTTCAATTGGTCCCTGGGAGACTCTGGTCTCAGTCTACGAATAAGATATTGCCGCATAGACAGTATTTTACTGAAAGCAAAGAATAGATTTGTCTCCTGGCAGACACAGCAAATATTTCATCCAGGGTATGCCTGCGGCTGAGGGCCTTGTTGGTATTAGTGTGCCTAAAAGTTGTTGGTAGCCTACAGCCCACATGGGAATGCTTTCACGATATCAATTACTTCAAACACACACAGACACTCGCAGGGATTGAAACACGTTCGCTGCAAGCGGCGCGGCAAAGAAAGAGGTGGGCAGTAGTAAGGGAATTGACATGGCAACTGACTCTAATTGGATAAATCTGTACTAATTCCGTTTTATTATGGTGGTAAATGAGTGCGATGCTACAGGGAGGCCTCCCCCTCCTCTAGCAGGGAGCAGGCTGCTCCAAACAGCACAGCACACCCATGTTCCCCAGTACCTCCCACCTCTCTCCCTAGGGAGTGGAGGCCAGCCGGGTGAACTAATTGAATAACTAACAGCAGATCACTATTTGGCTGACTTCGGCTCATTGGATAGACACAAATGCTTAGACAGCACTGGCTGGCAGGAGGGTAAACAGCAGACTTTATGGAAGCTCACTGGAGAAAGTTGGGTTGTACTTGTAGTCTTAGCTACAGTCCCGACCATATAAAAGGAGAGGATAAAGCAAGAGGCAGTGTAATCTCACAAGAGACCGATTTAGCACCACTTTGGAGTTTTTCTTATCATGTAGCTTAATGACGTTAATGACTTATTAAATAGTACAGTTAAAAGGCTTTGAGAATCAAAGGAAGCTTTCCAGGTCAGGGAATAGTTTTTTTTTGGGACTGAAGCAAAAACTATTTTTTGTGGTGTCCACTCAGGGCTGTGACTGCAGCACTGCTTCCCAGCCTTTTGTCTTTGTTCCTGTGACAGGACAGGAAGTATGTGGCAGTGTGGAGGAACTAGTTTACTTATTCATCAGGTTTTCAGGTTCGAGAGGATGCAAGGTTTCTCAGGGATGATAAATGGCAACTGAAGGCCCAGGAATATGGGTAAGGGGAGGAGGTAAATAATGGAACAGCCTGACAAACAATGGAGGCTCCATGATGCATTGTCTGATCGTGAAACAAAGCCACAGGTGTGGGTGTGTGTGTGCTTCGCTGCCTCTCCATTCCTGCCTAACCTCCTGCAGGAGCGTTTAGGAGGCTTTTGAGGTGAGCCTTGTGGTATCACCTCTGTGAAATGACTGCATGGATGAAGTTGGTGCATTTGGGTAAGGATAAAAAATAGATAAAATAAATATATAAGAGAGGGAACGTCCCCCAAGAGTGGATGTATCTCTAATGCAGCAGGAGGAGGTGGACAGGAACGCTATTAAGGCTGAGCGAGGGCCTGGGGTCCACTCAAGTTTTACACTCCTACTCAGGGCGCCACTATGTGTATCCCTGACACACTCTCACACGCACACACAGCTCCGTTCCGTCTGAACTCTTTCTCTGCGCTGAGCTGAGCAGACTCAAGGAAACGGTTCATTTAAATGTACATAATTTGCTCTCGAAGGCTCACTCTTGGTCTCACTGTTCCCCTGTGGCGCCACAGAGAAACAGCCCAGGAGAAACAGACTGAGAGAAAAGATTTTATCCTGGAAGAATCCAGTGGCCTGGACAGAAAAACAGGCTAGTAAAAGCCAGACAGAGTAAGAGCTTCAGGTACACTGGACACTTATCCCCTAGAGACTTTGATGTCAACATGTTTTCATCAAGTCTTGCCACTAGATTCCTGATCCAGGAAAACCCAAAACACGGTGCTGTGCATTTAACACAAAACAGTGTAAAATCACATTCTTAAAGCCTCATGAGGATGTTGCATGAAAATACATTCAGTGTATCTTTATTTATGATATTATATCTGATATTTTATTCATATACTGTATATTATATTTATATCTCTTTATCTGCTAAATCAGCACAAATAATTGTTTGATTGCAAGACAAACAGAGAAAACTAAGAAATATATTTTTTTAATTGACTTAATACTTATTCTGTTAAAATGTGAATCTGAGTATTGGTTATGTATCACAGTATCCTGCTTTACTTCTGGATCCCTGCTCATATTTTGATATTCCACTTTATTTCCTACACCTTGAGTAGTTCTGGCTTTTCAGTGATTGATTGATTTCATCTTTCCCATTTCCCTTTTAAAAGCAGTTCCTCTCCCACTCTAGCTGCTAGATTGAATGACCTTCTATGTTGACACTCCAGCCTGCCTTTGATTCATCGTGTGTTTCTCTGATCTCCAGAACTGACGCTGGCTTTGCCCTAGACCAACCCTCTTTTGGTGACAGACTGGACTCCTCTGGTTCTCTCCTCCTTGGACTCTGTGAAGATTATGCTCTTGGACCATCAGACTCTGTTGGTGATCCTGTGTCTCTGGCTTTGAAATCTCTTCCCCTCCTATCATGTGTTCTTATAATTGATCCTGACATCCTGCACTTACCGAGGCTCTCCTTTCCAGTTTGGCTGTTTCCCCCTGTTGGTTTGGAGGCTTACTGCAACCATCATCATATCTCCCATTAGATCAATTACTTAGGAATCAGTCGATCTCTTTTCCCCATTCAGAAATACTTCTTCTTCTTTGTAAGTAAGACATCATTGGTTTCAGAGGGCCAAATAGCATTACTGTCAGGAACTACTACTACTTCCTCTGCTTCTTTACTGCTCCTCTTTTGTAGGATTTCAAAGTTTCTAACAGATCGTAACAGAGAGGGGGATAAATGGACACTACGAGTCTCTGAGGATGCTCTTCAGTCGATGCTTACAATGGTAGGCAGGTCCAAGTTCCTTGTATCGCTATCTTCTATAGGTATAGACTTCTATATATATAACTTCTATAGGTATAGAGCTACTGTACCATTGCTGCCCGTCTGCAACATATGGTTGAAAGGAGGAATTCCAGTGGACACCTAAGGAAGACTCACGGTGTAGGATCTTTCCTGTCTTAGAAATTTGACCATTGTGTTCAGTAGGTCAAAAAAATACCTAGTAATTGTTTTAATACACCATCCTAACTTTTTAAATTTGCACATACACACTACCTATCAGACCCGTGAGAGGGGGGGACAAATCGGCCAGCTACCCCCGGCAGAGGGGTGGCCCAGCCAAGACTGTCAGCTGTCCTACTACCAGTGAAAAGATACATGTCTTCAGTTGTATTATCATGATTGCAAAATGGGTTTCTAATGATTAGTAATCCTTTTAAATTACTAAGTTTACATTAACAAACATTACATCCAGGAAAGACAATACTAATTTAGAATTGGTTCATGTAAATATTCCTGTTTTCATCTGTGAACAATGTCTACACATTCATTCTGATCAGGTTGTGTGTTCAAACCTTTCACTGGTAGTGTACATACATACAGTACAAATATAAAGACACAGGCAACAAGGTGAGAGACAAAAACTCGGTAAAAAGAAGATGACAAGAAAGACATGAACTGGAAGAGTTGTGAGAGTGAAAGAGAGCGAAGAGAGATTCGACCTTTGTTAGAGTCAACACTTGCCCTTTTGTGAATCAGGATGTGATTGTGTTGACTGTGCTGCACAAGCCAGTGTATTGTCAGAATGTGTAAGACACACGCTGTACCAGACTTGCTACAAGACATCAGAATATCAGTCATCTGTTTGCTTGTTTTAGCGTGTGAGGGTTTTCATAGCCTCTGAATTCATTCAGGCTCCGTCCTTACACTAACACTGACCTGTATTAGCCAGAAATAGTGCAGCTTTGAGCATTTATCTGTTCTCCAAGAACCAACTAAACAAAGCACGCAACAAATCCTCATAATTGGTTCAATTTAGGCTGAGTCAACTCATATCAGATAATGAGTAAACAACTAGAGGGATAAGAGGGATAAAAGATGAGATTGCGAAAGATGTAGCATTAAGAAATATATTTTTGCTGGATATCCACAATGCCACAGGTAATATCACTGGACTTCTCCTTCACCCACCCTCTCTGTGCAACTGAAAAGATGCTATTTATCAGAAAAAGCTACTAGATCGGTTTGATCATGTAACATGTGGTAACCGTGTTTTATTTACTCCGCCCTGGTCTCGTCTTCTTAATGCTTTCCGACAAAAACAAAAAATGTTTAGCATTTTTTTAAAAATACTTCAAGGAAGAGAAGTGTGACAGCTGTTCCACTTTAAATCCTGTTGCATTCTGTCACAACATTTGATATTAATGATTTACTCATTGTCTTGTAATATTATACCTACAGTATATTGTGCAGGTCGCCCCTCTGCTGCCAAAAGCCCTTTGACCCCTTATCCGCCAAGCCAGTTCCAGGGCTGATTCAGATTTCAAAGCACTTCTTTGCATTTTGACAGCCAAAGAACTGGCTCTCAGCAAGGAAAACTCATTGCTGAGTATCACCAGAGGAGGCTTGCAAAGGCATGCCTGTACAGAGACACTTGGTGTTCGTGTTCCTGAGAAAGCAGAGAGGTATACAGACACGCAAGATAGATTGTACTGGTGTATCTAGTGAAGGGGCTAGTGAGTGTGCAACACAACACCAGGTGACATTTAGGTATTATGACAGCTTTATGAGTTATAAAACAGTTTATTTTAAGTACAAACAATAACAATCCCCCCCAGGTTACTTTCTGACTAAATCCACAGCAACGCTCCCCATCGGAAATATGTCTCTGTTTTTGTAAGAGCTTTTTTTTTCTGAATGATCACTGCCTCTTGCAGACTCATTAGGATTTGTAGGAGTGTTGTTTCGTTTGTGTTTTTGTTCATACGTAGAAATGCAAATTCCCAGCAGCTTTTTATAGCACATGCCTGTACACAGTTATACTAGAAAACACAGGCTCAATTAGCTGTGGGAAATAATCTGGCCTTTGGCTCAAGCACTCTAGTCCTTGCCAAACTTTGCCGGCTGTCATGGCAACGGGTGACACTGTGACATTTTCAGATGAGTGCGTTTATCACCTTACACCCTCCCCGCTCTATACGCCTCTGACATTTTTAAAGGGGCGGAGCTGGCGCTTGCTAGCACAGCAACTCTTCTGTGTTTATGTGTCTGTTAATGAGCAGGGTTTCCTTGTTCCCTTAAGCTCATGTGTATACATATATGTAGATCAATGTTGTCATGTATATGTTCTCCTCAGGAGGCAGTTTCACACCTAAGCTGTTGCATCTCATCACTTTGCATCTTAATGTCAACTGTTCAAACATCCAAACAAGCATTGGCAACATGTACGTTATCCATTATGAAAACATTATGAATAACTGAGCCTTATTTGCATGATTCATACGATTGGATGCAAATGTGAAAAAATATCTATTCTGATAATGTGTGTTTGTGTTCTAGTGTGTGTATACAGACCTTGTGCTTAAGCCTCTAGCCCAGTAATTGAAAATTGAATAGAACAGTGAAGTTGTGGGCTCATGGCTCATGGCCTAATTTGGCAGATGGCTCACTGAATCTCTCTGTGGAACCATTCCCTCAAGTGTGTGTGTGTGTGTGTGTGTGTGTGTGTGTGTGTGTGTGTGTGTGTGTGTGTGTGTGTGTGCTCGTGTGTATTTCTGTTTGTGTAACTCCTCAGAGACAAAGACTCCTCAAAGTGTCCTCTTAACGATTTCAAGTTTACATCAGGATCAGCATGGGAAGTTGGAAACCAGATAGTGGTTTGTGGTATTGGTGTTGGTTTAGTTCTTTCTCTGAAGGCTTCTTTTGCTCCTCTGTTCTCTTCCGTGAAACCAGTCACCTTCTAAACAGGCGTTTATTACCTCCTCTGTTTTTTTAAAACCTCATTTTATACTTTCCAGATGTCTGAAATGAACTTGATCAGTATAGTGTTATTAGTGAAGTCCCATTAGCTTTGAATAGAGACCATCATTTAGAAAATAAGACGTAGTTATAGAGTTATATTATAGAAAACCTACCCTTAAAACCTTTGAGAGTGGGCACGTACCGTAGTGGCCACGCTTAGGTGTGCCAGTAAGCTAGGGAATCAGTGCGACATTGACTGAGGACAAATGTGCATGTGCGTGTGTCAAAGAGAGAGGGAGGTAAAGAGCACTGTGTAATCTGAACATATGGCATTAGAAAAGAATAATGGAATTGTCGTTCCAAACCTCATTAAACTGGCACATCTCCAGAGGTCCTTTCATGTTTCCAAATAACACTACAAACAATTCATTGTTGTGGCACAAGCTGAAGGGAAGTGTGAGATGCATGTATTTATGTGGCTGTGTGTGTGTGTGTGTGTGTGTGTGCATGCACCTGTGCAGACAGCTGCATACCTTTCACTTCGGCATGAAATATATTTTACAATCAATCTGTTAATTAATTTTGTAAATGTTGCTGTGTAAATATGTCGGTGGGGTCTTTGTGGCCTTTTTTCCATCCTTGTATCTGTGTCTTTATTTAGACAAACTTCTGCTGTCAAGAGCAGGTTGTGTGTGAAAGTCTCCCAGTGCGTCTCCCAGCGAATGCTCCATTCTGACACGTGTCTGTATGTGTTAATCACAGATGTCTGTTTCTCTGGCCTCCCCAGACCTCCTATGGCTCTCTCCCTGTTTCCCTGCCTGTAGCAAGTGCAGCACAGGTGACACAAGGCGGCATCACTAGCATGCCACACATCCATCAGACTACAAGTAGCAGCAGGAGACAGCAAAACGAGCTAAATTTGGGGAGTTATTACTCAGAACAAGCAGACTGCTTAAGTTATGCAAGAATCTGGTGGCCTTTATGTTTTATTAGAAATTTGGCATGTTTACTTATTCCCTGATTGCACCATCTCCCTTAGACATCTTGAGGTAGTTCATCTGTTATTGACAATATCTTAATTTGCCAGCTGAGGTGACTTTATCTCTTGCTTATCAATTTATTTTATCTGCTTGGACTATCCTGTTGTGAGTTGTTGAGTGGGAGTAACATGGAGGGTAATATCTCCTCTTTGACATCTGCCCTCTGCAATTCTCAGCTCCTCCACCTCGCCGCAGTTCACCGCCGTAGGCCGCGTAGCTCTGTCTGATGTCCGCTCACGCAAACACCACTGCACTCCGCGTACATGAGCATGCACTCGCACAGACACACACACGTATAGAGATTTGCTGCAATTAGAGTCATATGGTGCAAGCTTACTGCCTCCCACGGTTCTAACCAATAAGGTCATTTTGTAGATGAAGAAAACAAATACTTTTATTTCTGCAAGTAAATGTACTCCACAACCTTGTCTTGTGTGTTTTATACTGTTGTATTCACAATGTCTTGATGTGTCTTCATCTTGTCCTTTTTGTCAAGCAGACACTTCTTTAATAGCTCCAAAAACATTATTTCTCCTTTGTACGCAAAATAAAATATGGGGCAGGTAAATGCAAAGTCATAGATGTTGTTTAGATGATGTGAGAGATTTAGATCAATGACTGGCTGACAAAAAGTAAAACGAAAACTCGTTAACATATCCATAGTCCACAATCTGCACAAACTTTTATTTGACTGCTGTTTGCCCACAGAGATGTTTGTTGTTCTTAGTTACATAATTGAATATCATTAATACAGCAAGTACTGCCTCGTGGCTAAGAAATGGTTTGATCTTTGTTTAAAGTGTGTCAGCTTTTTAGCACTATTAGTAGTTTGTTCTTCTTTGGGGTGTGTGCAAAGCACCAGGGAGAAAGCACTTTAAAAGGTCACTAATGCACTCAGCCTGCTAAAGGGGAAAGAGGCATGTTGGATGTTTGTGCTTTTTTATGTCTCTTTACAGTGCATCCTCTGGAGGAGCAGCTACAACATGTGAGGACACCATGGTGTTTTTCCTGTGAGCGAGGTGGAGATAGCGAATGGGACAAACACTTACAGTACTGCATTCCGTCCGTTTCCGCCTGAAGCGTGTAAAGGCCAACAAAGGCCGTGGTCAGACACTTATGAAGAACAAAAATACGAGGAGACTGGCAGATGTGATGAGTTAAAGCGAAAAAATAGAATGACGATCAGAGGCGTCTGAAGTTCTTTACGCCGACTTTTTTAGCTGCTTGGAAGGAATGTGTTACCGCAGTGCTGAACAAGTGTGTACAACGCAGTGGGGCAGCAAGGTGGGGTCACAGTGTCACAAAGTGTGATAGTCGGCCCGCAGACAAGAGCCTAGGTGGCTCAGCTCGGCCAGCTTCCACAGCACAGGGAGTGACTGCAGAGTACACCTGGCCTGGCAGCTTCAGACCATCCAGGGACAACTGCGAAAGGCTTCTTCCTCGGCTGCAACCCAAACTGACAAAGGGAATCATGCGCAGCGGTAGAAGCCCACACAGCAAGGTTGACAGCCTTAATGTGTGACTGTGCTATCATGGAGCGGTTACTATGTGTTTGTGTTTATTCATGTGTGTGCATGTAGGCGAGGCTCTGGGGTGGCAGGAGGAAGCCAGTCCACTAACAGCCGTCTGCTTCTCCAACCTTTGTGTTTGTCACACCAGGTTAAAGGTAGGGCATAAATGAAAATAGGAGAAAAAGGTCAGACTAAAAATAGAGAGAGAGATGGAAAATAATGGTGCTAGAGTGTGAGCAAGAATTGTGAAAAGTTGCTGTTGTAGATGTGAACCTGGCTATGGGACGGTGTCCTCAGTGTTTAATTGTATAAAAGTTAACAAATGTGACTTGAAAAGAAATGTGTGAATGCTTTGGAAGACCCTGCACGATGCATACAACTGGCATTCAAATTTCGTGCAAACTGTAGTGCTGGAGTGTTTTCAGAAACTAACACTCCTTTGCGTGCAGGGCAGGGATTATCAAAACACACACATTATGAGAAATGCTTCGCTTGGTTTTCTCTCTCGAAGGAAATGCAGGTGACCTTAGCAGTGTTAGTCAGGAGGTAAGAGTTAAATCATACCTCGATTGCTTTTCGACTCTGAAATACTTGTTAAATGCAGCTGTTTTCATTTGCATATTTTGTCAGAACAATTGTTTTTGCGCATCCTTTTGTGTCCAGAGACCACGTAACAGTCTGGTACATAAAACAAATCATTTGAAATCCTCATTGCCCTCACTCTTACAAGTAATTTTTTGTAGTCCTCCCGGCATTGCAGCTCTCCGTGTTTATTGCATCCATAATGAGTTTATTTTGCCACACTGGGGATTTTGATGTACTTCATGAAAAAGTGATGTCAATGCACGTGTTTTTTTTATAAGGCATGGAGTGCATGCAGTCCAACAGTCGTCCTCTTTTCACGCACACTCCAGAGTAATGAGTTCAGTTTATTTTGGTCACTGCTGCTAAATTACTGTATTTTGTCACCTATCTTCTGATTTTACTAATTTGTTGTGCCCATTTGAAAAATGTGCCATTTCTTTTGGTGAAAATCCCACTTTTTAGGAATCAGTCTGTGGTGATGTAAGAACCACCTTTTCTGCACGTAATCTGTTGCTCCCTTTGTCAAAGTGGATGTTTTTTTTGTGAAATGACGGAATCAATTTTCCCTTTGCCCCTGCACTTCTTTCATCTTTCATGCCTCTATAAAAAGCTCTCGTAGTCCGTATGTGTTGAAAAGCAGCCACTTAAAAAAAAAAGCAGAAAATGTCAAAGAAGACCTGACCTGGTGTCAAACACTAAAACACAGATGGTGGATGCTTCTTATCAGTGTTCTGTTGTAAAAATGTATTTCACATTACAGTGTAAACAGTTTGCATATGTTATAAAACAGGTCTCACACGTTTTCATTTCCACTCGCGTGCGAGTGATTAGCTTGTTATTCCCTAAAGGGTAGTGAACACAATGATACTGAGAGGGGTGACTGCCTCTCTTAAAAGCAAAGTAGTGTGGACCAACAGAGCAGCTAGTGTCACATCCCATTCCTGCCAGGACTGAGGAATGTCCAGTCCTTGACACTTGTCCAATCCAAGTTATCTCAAGCTCTCTCCTCCAGCTCCACGCTGGCTAATCTCTCCTGACACCTCACAGTGCCCCGACAGGGAATCACTCTACCCTGAAAACAATCCAGCCCTCCTCCCTCTCAACCCCAAATCGGTACCAGTCGCCTTTTTCTCCTGTCTGTCTTCCTTATATTTCTCTTTACCCTCTTCTTCCCTATCTATGCCTCCTTCACTGCATCTCTCTGTGGCCTACTATTTTCCTTGTGTCTCCATCTGTCTTTGTCAAACCATATTCTGCTCCTCTTCTGTCTCGCTCAATCTTTCCTACCCCTGTTTTTCTGCTCCGTCCTCACCTCCTTGCAGGGTAAATCATGCCTCTGTTGATGAGGATCTGTGAATGGATGGTGTGATTGCCTATTGAGAAATAGCCTGCATTTCCTTAAGGACTTATTGGTATTCAAAAGTGCATTTTACTCCACTCGTGTATGCTCTTTATCTTTTAGTGCACCTTTACAGATGGGGAGACGCTCCAGAGGATCACTTTGGGAAAGTACAGAGGGAGCATAAACACAGACATCTTTCCCCTGACACCCATCACCCTAATATAGTTCAGCTTCTCGAGTGAAAAGAGCGATGAGAGACTTGTGGATATGTTTCTTTTTTTAATGTTTGTACCGAGAGGCTATTGTTTCGTTTCTTATTTAAAACACAGCAAATAAATGCACATTTCCAGCCATTTCAAACATGTTTGCACTGTAGTTTGAATTTGGGTCATTTCTTTAATTAGAGTATTTGGGATACAAGAATTCTTAAGAGACAAGTCACTCAAAAAAATCCCATTTATTATTTCAATGTATTCAACAATTTCAAAAGATAAGATAGACAAACGTCATAGATTTCATTTACAGGCTGTTTGTTCTTCTCATCATATCTATAGAGGCTCTTCACCCTACGGAGCGCAATCTCATTGGCTGCTGAGTAAAATATCTGTCATTGGCTGTAGCACAGAATAACTCTGAAAAAGAACGATGTAGCTATGGCACAGCACATGCTAAAACACACACTCGCGCGCGCACACACACACACACACACACATACAGCACACACAAACGAGCAGTCATAATAGACCATGTCACTCACTCAATCAGTTTTGTTCTCAAGCAAGCTGTCAGGCCGCCATGTTGAGTAAATATTACCATAATGCCTGTGTCAGTGAATATGCGGCTAATGAATGGATGATATCCAGTGAAGCTCAGAGAGACTGAAACCGAAAAAACTGTCCATGTACTATTACTGTGCCTAAACGCCCCCTCGCCTTCCCTACACGCATTCTTGTCTCTCTGTCTTTGTGACTTTCTCTACCTCGCCTCTTACTTCAGAAGCCCGACTTTTAACTGCACAAGAAGGCTCGGAGGTCGGCACAGCAGAGAGGAAGAGAGAACAAGCGCTCGCCGGGTTTCCTCAGAATATTGAGATTTTGCTTCATCGCACAGCTTGGTTGCGCCAAGTAGAGCATCTACATAAAACTAGAACATCTTAGAGACGATTTGAACTTTTTAATCCCGACAGCGGCGGGACACTGTGTGTTTGTGAAATGTGTGAGGTTGGTTTGTGCAGAGGGAATTGTCTATATGAGATGAGACTTTTTTCAGATACATTTGGAGGTACAGGTGCAGAATGTATTGTTACTCCCCACATGAAGACTATATAGTTCACTGGCTGTGCCCAGCGATGAAGAAAAACGCCCACTGCCATGAAACACTGACCAGCCGTTAGATCTCTGAGCTGCTTCACAAATAACATCTCACAAGTCCGTTCTCTCAGTCGTTATAACATTATATCTTCACAAGGGACAAATATATTCTTTTTTAAATCTCATTTGTGTAGAATATTATGCATATCTAGAAAACAAAAAACACAGTCTAGGGAAAATTGCACGGAACAACACTACAAGTTTCAGTCGGTTGAGTCCACTGACAGCACAGCTCACTGTTGCCACTGTGGAGAGAGGAGGTGAGATCATCCACTGTTGCAGGGTTTTCATTTTTGTTGTTGATATTTCTGTGCAATGGAGCAGGGCTGAAGAGGAGAGACACTGAAAGCGAGGAGCTTCTGACACATCTGCATTGTGGTGAGGAGTGCTGAAAAACCAGCCCACTTCCTCCCCACGTCTCACTCCTCCCACGCCGCCGGCCCAGCCGGCCCCTCTCAGTGTATCCTCAGAAGCTTTGCGTCCAGGCTCGGCTACAGAGCCTGGGTGTCTTGGCTGATGGATACGTAGCAGAGGTGTCCGTGATGATGGAGAGAATTAGGAAAACTATAAAGCATCCCAGCTTTTAAAACACACCCTCTTCCCCCCCCTCCCCTGTCGTACAACTCCTTTTGACCGCCTCCTGTCTGACTGTTTCTTTGTCTGCCTGCTCTCAGTCTGCGTAGAGAATGAAACCAGAGAAGGTGCTGTACTTGTTGTTGTTGCCTCCATGGGCTTTGCCTCCATCCAGCTTAATGTAAACCTCGTCGCCAGCATCCAGATGGAGGATGACGCTATTGGAGGCGTAGTCATAGTTCTGGTCAGCGTCTTGGGCAATAGCACTGGCACGGACCTGGAAAGAGAAAGACGGAGAATGAGTGAGAGTATTCGCTAAAGTACATGTCAGAACAACGACTTAATTCATTTAGGGAATGTCATAAATAGGTGGTCATTCTCTAATAGTATATACACAGATATTAGACAGATACACTGCACTACTATCCAGAGATCACTAAGGCCAGTGTCCATTACTGTAATGCACTGTAAGTGTTTAGAGCATGAAAGCATTCACATATCTCAGTAATCCACTACTTCTGTTACATCTTCAATCATAGAAATGTTCTGTTTTTATGATGCATAACAGTAAGAAGAAAGGAAATAATGATATGTCAGAGTTTGTACTTTCTGTTTTTCTTCCTCAGAAAAGTCTATGAACAAATTTAATGTTAGAAAAGTAAACAGAAATCTCCTGGAGTCATGCCGATTCACATTTACACCAAATGCTCCCTCCATGGCCTAAAACTCTACCTATTTCTATTGCTATTTATCGGTCAGGTTTGGATACACTCTGCTAATTATTAGAAAACAAAAGAATTAGCCCAAAATAATAACAGTCAGTGCGTTTTGGTAGTTTCTAAAACATGTGCTGCTGATGTGTCTTTTCGGAAACACCATATAAGTCTTTCTCACGCTTTTCTGAAATCTGAAATCTTACATAAAGTTTTTTTTGGTGAAGAATTACGAAACATAACAATAGCAGAAAAAGTTTTTTGTGTAAATCTGCTGGACAAACAACATCATGGTTTGATCAAGCCAGCGGTCTTTCACTGAAGCCTTAACATTCAACCTTGAAATAAAAGGTCCACAGAAAGAGAAAATCTCAGGACCTGAACAACAGGAATAGCTCTGGGGGCTTCTCACTGTGAAAGAAATTACTGAGAAATACGTTTTTTTTTTTTTAAATCAAGGACACCCACTGACAATAAGCAGAATATTTATCAATGCATAGCTAGGAGTGATAAGAATTATTGGAATGAGTTTGCATTATTAAAATGAGAAAAAGATTCATTTTGTCTTTATGTTTGCCTGTGTGTGTGTGTTTGTATGTGTGTGCATCTCTGGCTGTAGGACATTTGAAGCAGTGTCTAAATAACCTGTCCTGGCTAATTAAGACCTGCACCACAAACATGGTCGCTCTCTCTCTCTCTCTCTCTGGGGAGGAAAATAAAGCTGCAGATTCTAATGGGCCCTGAAACAATAGCTGTTTTTCACGTGTGTGTGTGTGTGTGTGTCTTTGTGCATGGCTGGCTGTTGTAGATTATCAGCAGGACTGGTTACTACATAATGTTTATCTGGAGTTGCTTTTTTTTTAAACACAGACACTGAGAACTGTTTGTTTTCTCTTTCCTCTTTCTCTCTTTTCTTCGCCAAATGAAAACTAAAGAGACTGAGTGGAAACTTCTGAGACATACTGTGAAGGTCACACTGAGTGTTTCCAAGTTTTAGCGTGTGCCTTTGTCTGCTGAGTCACCGGGCCTAATTAAACATGATCCTCAACGATAGTTAGGAACTTATCCGCACAGTATTTTAACTGCTGGGATTCCAGCACAGCAGGTTCGAAATGAAAAACACTGCACTGATGCAGAAATGCACTCACATGTTTGTCTTTTAGAATAAATGATCGTGCAGCCTCAGCGTATACCCAGTGTAGTGGACAGTGTTGTTGGATGAACAGTGATTCCCTTCAGTGTCCAAAAATCAACACAACACCGCATGACAATGAATCTAACGTGCAAACAACCAAAGAGATTTTTTTGGCTGAATAGACAAATGTTCTTTATGGTCAAACCGGTCCATCAGTTTCAGGTCCTTACTTTAATTCTAGTTATGTTGCACACTCCTAAAATATATCTTAAAGAAGGTTTTAATTCCTTAGATTAAAAGTGAAAACTTTAACATACTGTTTTATCACAAGCACAGTGACCAAAATACAAAATACTAAGAGGCTGCGCTGTACAGCATCTCTTTGTCATTAAACAGTTGCTAACAAGGAGAAGGTAACTTTAATAAATCATTATTTTCTCCAGAGATGAAAAATAAAGCACTGTACATCATTTAAAGTAGCCACTAAGCCAATTAGTCACTTAGTGTGGTCAGTAAGGTTGAATCAAAATCAATAATTTACGTTTACTCCCAGTGTTTTCTTGTGGCTCATTATCGGGTCTCCGAAGTCTATTCTGGCCCTCTCCTGGCTCAGTGTTTGTCCACACAGCTTTAAATCAGGCCTTTTCTAACGGGTGTTGACAAGCTGGCCCAACAGGCAGCATAGAGGATGCCCAATAATTATTTGGCATATTTAAGAGCACAACACAACAGGCACATTGACAATTGTGAGGAGAGGCCAGCTACTGACAGAGATCTCCTGCATAGAAAGCATCGCTATTGCCAAAGTGAACACGGCGCCTTCAACTTCACTTCATATTTAAATATATTAAAATCATAAATGATGTAGATTATGTTTGTGTCATTTACATAAGTGATTTAAAAGTGTATTTATTGAGTACAATGGTTTTTTGTGCCTATTGTTGTAGACTGATGAGATTCACTATGACTCCTTAGTCAGACACTGTGTTTAGCCTTTTCTTTTTCTATGGATTCTGTTAATAGGGTAAAGTTTCATCAGGTATGTTCTTCCCATTATCTTGTCTAACATAATAGCTTTGCACTGTTGATACTAAATCTTCAGCTCTTGGAAACATAAAAGTGTGCAGAGGATGTGCAGGGGCGTGCAGAAACGTATTAACATAGAAAGTGTAAAGCATTCAAGAGCCTCATATAAAGTAGTTTGTATCACAAGCATGGAGGCACTTTGGATTTAGAAAATTACTGGTGTAAACATGTAACTTTTCAAACTGTAAGTGATACAGGAGTTAAAAGCCTCTGCTAGAACGAGCAAACTCCTTAAGAGGAGCAATTGAATGTCTTAAGTGCTTTTCTCCTGAGCAACACGACGTCAGACAGATGTACACCTGAGGTCATGAAATAAAACACAGAATCACTACTGTAAAAAGCGTTTAAGTGCCACATCTGTGCCCCCGTATTCTGAACCTGGTCGAACCAGACATACTGTTTGTTACAGTATGTAGATAATATCGCATTACACAACATCTCTTCACAACACTTCATCACAACTGTAATAGATGGGGCAGCATTCTGCATCCTTTCCCTAGAAATCTACAGCGTAAGCGCCGCCACAATGTTTCTCCTGCTCTCTCGTCTTGTTCATATACTTTATGACCATTATGCCACAATAAATACAGACAGTAAGCATAGAGCGCTGAATGTAGCTGTAGCATTAGAAAATGTGTGTTGTTTCAAATTCTTACAATGCATCAGACAATCAGGAGCAGTTCTTTGCTTTGCCTTCAGCTCAGGACATTGCCAAAAAGAAACAAGGTGGACTCTTTATTATTAGATTATTCTCGATGATTAAAAACTGTATTTTGTGATGGAAGGTGAAAGGAATGAAAGCATTTCTATTAAGGTGCATTAAAAAAGAAAACATCAAGCCCCGGCATGACACTTGTCTTTGAACATTTGTTCAGACTCGTGGGTTTACAGGAAGATTTGAAAACACTCAGACTGCACAGTGAGCAGTAAAATCGTCACTAGCTATACAGTACCGTGTGACCTGGCATAGGTGTGGCATCCGCTCAGTAATTAACTGGGGCGACAGATGGAGTGACGATAAGAAGAAACTGTCTGAAACTTTCCAACGACGCATAGTACAGCTAAGCGGCAGTCACGTTGATGCGGAATGAGCACGTGCTGTAAAGGCTAAGCATGATAAAATATAGAGGACAGGTTTTAAGTTGCAGGAGTAATATATGGAATATTGTACATTTTTTTTATTGTTTATCTTACTGATTAAATCTAGCACAGCTCATATCGATGTGCAAACAACGCCTCCTGTTCTGATTCTGAGATGCTGGCGTCCAGTGCATATTAATATGATATGATGTGTCCTGAGCGTGCAAAGTCAACATCATCTTATTAGAGGGTTACTGCTTCGGGTTGGAGGGTGGAGTGGGTGATGCTGGCTCAGGAGGATTTGTCAGGAGAGATTTTAATGAAACTTTATCAAAATATTTGCTTTCGAAGTGTTCACACCGAGCCTGGGTACCTCTGGCAATGTCACTGATGTGTAATATAGCTTACATTATTTCCTTCATTTGCTCTTGAAGGAGCTAAATATATAAATTCTTCAAGAACAAGATTCCTGCTTTTTTGTTGGTTGGGGAAATATAAATATAATATATTTCTTTAGCAGAGACAGATTGAGAAAAGCCCTGGTGAGAGTAAGCTTCCCTGAAATCCTTCTAGTTCTTCCACAATGATATTTTTGTTTTGTTTTGTTTCTTTGCTCTAATGGTTTTTATCCCCTTCTGAGACTAACTGCTGCAGTCTAGGCCTCCTTGGTTTGCTTTCAGTGATAAGCATGCATGAATAAAACCTCTCACTATTTTTGAAATAATGATCAGGGAGCTCCTACTGGAGCTATTTCTCTTTTCTTTTTTTATCTCCACTGCACACAAAGAACTTGTTAGGGATATGAGCTAGAGGTTTGAATGCCAGATTCAGCCGATGTATAGCTAGAAATGAACAGGACAAACAGCCAACTGGCAGTGCGTGACCTTGACTAGGAATATGTAGAGGAACTTTGACAAGACAAACAAAGCATGAGGCTGGGAGCGCTGCTCCAGCGATGGTAAATGAGGTGTCAGGCAATGTTGTCTTCCTTGTGGCTGCTCGTGCGTGTTTGCATCCTTCATATCGTCAACATGATGGTTTTGATTGAATAATATTGTGGAGACACAGAAAATTCAAGGCTACGTATGGGCTTAATAGAAAATGCGTGTCCTGAAAAGTGGTGTGGAAACTCCTAAGTTCTGTTTAACACAGTTTTGCTGACTGTGATGTAGGATTTCTCTTTCTTTCAGCTCATTTTTACACTGTTTTCTTTCAGCAGCTGTAGTGGATGTATGGCTGGATAGCTTTTAATTCAAACCATTAACATACTGTTTATGAAAGTCATCGCAATTTGAAGGTTCATCTGTTGTTGTCTTGCACAGGACGACTCTGTGATGTCTCACTGAGACAGTGATCTTATAAAAGGCTTTGTCACTGTGACAAGGACATGTCTCATGGCTTTTCTGACAGGGATTTGTTGACTCGCCTCCATTTTGAATCAACGAGTCTATTGGTTTCTTTAAATCAAAGTGTACTGCCGTCTAATTGTGTTTGAACATTCCAGCCGTGAACGGCATGCTTAATAGCAGCTTAGATGGCTTGCCACCGCTACTGAGCCTGGTCCAACTTCTTGCTGCACCACACACACACACACACTCGCACACATCATGTGATAGAAAGACATGCAGTACACAAGAGCGTACACAGCGTGGGGAAAGTCAGACTGCATTGGGTCATGAATGTGTAACAGGTTTCTTTGTCAGAAGAAGCTTTAAAGTTAAAAAGATGATAAGAGGAATGAAATGGTAACAGGAGATTTGCCATCTGTCAGACAAGAGTACAAAAAGGCCTCCTGATTTAATTTCACCAGCTGTTCTCCTTAGACCTGCCCAGCCTCCTTTGAAATAGGATGATTCCCTCCACACACCTCCTATGAAATTGCTTACAGTATAGTGCTAAGGGTGGTATCAGTGGGTTCTATCACCTCCACCACTCATGTTTGATCCAAACTTGCAGAGAACTGCAAAGAGCCAGAGTATTGCAGCTCAGCAGTGGCATAAAAGAGGATAAAATCAAGACAACTCCTCCAGAGAGCCACTGAAAGAGGCTTGTCAGAGGGAAGTGCAGTGGAAAAAAAGGGGGAATCAACTCTGACCTGCAATCCAGCCAATCTTTTCTTTCTTGTGTCTGACTCATCACGCTCAGTTAATTACTGATACACAGTGCTGTGTGCCTCCAGCACCAACACCAAAAGCCCAACCATGGCTCGCAGTGTTGTCTGTGAAGACAGTTATACTGCAAATTTTTCAACCTTTGTTCACACTAATCCTTTTTTTTCCCAGCGTGCTTCCTAGTAAGCCGGAGGCAGATTTTCCTTTTCTTTCTTTGTTAAAAAAATGAGGCAAAGTGAGTGTCTGTTAAAGTGTCAGATGCGAGACTGCTTTGCTATGACATCCATTTTTCATAGTGGGACCATTGTTGATTGTCTCACCTATATGCATTTTCAGGGGGGCAGGAGGTGTTAACACACTGAGTTATGCAGCAGACTCTGAGTCATTTGAAGCCACTGACTTGCTCCTTTCCTGTGAAGAGGGAGAGGATAATTGTGGGTATCACTGAAGACTGAATTCAGGAGACAGCTAAATGTCAGGGGCGTGGGGAGAGATGGAGAGAGAGATGTTTGCATAAGAGGGCCAGGGGCACTTGTCTATCTCCCATATGGCCCTCATTATAATGAACAAGCCTTGTGAGTCAACAGCATAGCATCCTTGAGTCAGCCGGCCACAGGAGACAGTCCATAGCCTTTTTTAGATCCTATGCTTTTCGTCTTTCCATACATAAAACCTAATAATTGTGTTTTATGAGCTAATTAATGTGAGTTGTTAGCACAGTGAGGGTGTGCGTTGCTGGGCTATATCGGCTCTCTTCTTGTGGAGGTCAGGTTACAGTGTTTTAAAAGTAATTGATTTACTACAGACAAGCTGTGGGCTGTTGTCGAGGAAGTTGTGAAACTTCACCAATAAATGATAGATTTTCTTCCCCATGCTTGCAGATGACAAACTGATGTGATCCTGACATTTCCAATCTGTGTGGTATTTCCTAACAACATGGGCCAATCTTCATTTAATAGCCCTTGCACCTAATTAGGCCAGCTCTAATGTTCCACTCGGCAGAGTGTCAAATGCAATGTCCAATTACACAGCAGATCAAGGCCAAAGGTCCACCTCCACTACCTCTCAGGCTGATTATAGAAGAAGTGCCACGGTATACATCGCGCAGAAAGAAACGGGTCTGTCAGAGAAAGGAGAGAGACACGCATACACGCACGCGCGCGCGCGCACACATACACATAAGGGGATCAATACCAAAGGCAAAGAGGTTGAGGGACTGAGGCGGACTCTCTCTCTCAAACCCTGCTTGTCTATTTCACACAGAGTCCCTCTGTTACACCAGGCCGACACACAGAGGCCTCTCAGTGCTGAAGTCTGACCACGATGAAGAATAGCAGCTCTGAACATTAGTAGAATGTTAATATCAATCAAGTCTAAGTCTTGTTGTGGATGCTTGTTGATAACTCATGCAGTTGGCGCTTGCAATGATCGTTTACGTTTTCTTTCTAATTCTGAATCAGAAAAAATCAAAAAATAACTGTCTTATATTCATTTGTAAAAAAAAAAGATCAAAAAAGTGAAAAGCTAGTGAGTGAAAGCTCTTTTTGTTATTCACACCTTTCATTAGAACATATGTCAATAATCAGACAGAGCAGACCTTCATCCAGATGGCTCCGCTCCCCTGTTTAATGTTGGGATTGACACCACATGCTAAACACAATGTGTGAGTTTCCTCTGGAAACACAGCCACAGGATAAACATAAACAATTCCGTGTTCATGTGCACCAGAGCTGAAGGACCCCCTGGAGGCATCTTCATTGGTGGAGATGGACTGGAAAGGTGTGACAGGGAAATGACACGCGACTCTTTAGATGAGCAAAAAAAAAACAAGAAATCCCTTTTGTTTTGTTTGAACTCAAAGCTAAAAACCTGAGAAAAGGATGATGCAGTTTCATTTACTCTGTTGTAGTGCAATGCATCACTTGAGCGCAATGTAAAATATAGATGGCACTGTGTGATACCGAATGGATGCTATGATACCACAATCTGTATTTGAACTGCTTTTTTTAAAAAATAGGTTTTCCCTTCTGAATTAAAACTTTCTGCAATTTTACAAAAGTGCGCTCCTGTAGACCTGGCGTAGAGGAGAGATGGAGGGCAGTGCACAGTTAGGGGTGTGTGTGTGTGTGTGTGTGTGTGTGTGTGTGTGTGTGGTGGTGGAGCAGCAAGCATGCACGTACGTGTGTGTGTGTGTGTGCACATGTGGGAATGTGTGTGTGAGTGGAGACTGCAGCAGTAATTGCTAGGAAGGAGCCATGTGCACGAAGGACATTGAAGCTTATTAAAGGAGGAGACAGAGTGATTATTCACTATGGCCCTCTTGAGAGATTGACGCTGAAGTCATTGCTTTTAATTAACTCTGAAACGGTTTTGCGGATTAATAACAATATTAAGAAGGGAACGGTGAGGAGAGGCGCAAACACATCCTGGATCTGATTCAAGCTTTTTAATTACAATTAAATGGACTTGATAGCACAATAGCACAATAACTATGTATTGTCTATTCTCTTTGCTTTCACCTCTTTCTACTGTGTCCAATAAATTTGTCTTCCTTGTCACTGCTGTGTCTCCGTGGATGTGTCCAGAGAACAGGTTCGAGCGAAACATTGATTTATTGGAGAGCATTTAGGATTGGTTCAAATATTTGGCTCATGAGCAAAAGAACAGACAATGAAGAAGCCAAAGAGTGTGTGGAGAGGAACTTGGAAAGCAGATAAGGTGTGCTGTGCTGAAAATAGACTCCTTATTTGCTTGTTTACCAGGAAGCTAGTTTTTTGGTCTAGTTTGAAAAGTGTCAAAGTTCTGGGGACAGTACTACAATTCCTGTGTTTCTCTCTGCCAAGTGAAAAGAGGGAAGTGGAGGAAGAGGAGGAGAGGATATAAAGTAACCCATAGATGTTGGTGTTCCACACAGCTAGTGAGGACCGGTGGAGAGGGAGGAGCACACGCTGGAGTGAAACAGCACTGCAGGACCTAGAAACCTGCTGCTTCACTAAAGCCAAAAGATGATAAAATACTGGTATTGTCTCCAATTCCCTGGCCTCTGCTGTCCCAACTCACAGCGTAGCTTTTTGCTGCCTTAATGAGCTGAGGAAAGCACCAGTGAGACTGTAGGGGCTTCAGTGTGACTCTCAGCACTTCATCAATGATGTAGCATAACTTGGCCCAACATTTATAACCGTTCACAGTCATTTACAGACTGACGCTCTGGGGCCCGTTTCATCAGCCAAGCACACAGCCTAATAAACACCACAGCGAGAGCGCTGCACACGTTATGCAGAAGCTGTGTATAGGACAGAGGAAGACGGAGACAGGGAAGCAGTTACCACTTTATAAACATTACATGTGTCTCTGGAGATGCACACTGCGTGCGCCTAACTTAAGTACCTCCACACCCTCCTCTTGGGAGCACAATGAAGCGGAAACAGAAGGCGTTTTATAGGAACATATGTTCTTCTTCCCCTATTATATATCAATGCTTTTACGCCCACCCATAAACATTACTGTTGAGTGAGACATTATATATACAAGGCGATTGCTGTAAGTCTCTTTTTCTTGCTGGGTATGAGCTCGGTGAGGGTAAGGAATTAACCTCTAGCTGCCTTGACAAGACTGCATCTTTACACCACAGAGCCAATTCCAAGTGTTATTTTTTTCCCAGTCCAGCTCAGCACCTGTCCACCCCGACACTTGTCTTCTTTAGTAACACTCTGCATTTAGTGAGTTAATATTCCACTTGGTAGAAACGTTAAGAACCCAAAGGAGCAGGTCAAAGCATCTGCTGGGCTGTGACGTGAACTGGCAGGACGGATTACACTGATGTTTATGATTTATCTAATCTTGCTTTGCGAGGTTGTGTGTCTCTGACTGCAGAGCAAGCTGATAACTGGGAATCATAAATGCTGATGAAGCAGAGCATAAATTATACATTTCCTGAGACTTGAGGAAAGTGTGAGGAACGTCTGTCACCAGCTACAATTTCTATTACTTACAGTTTCCATTAATTCAATTCATTTAGGGCACAAATGAGGTTGTTGACAGATAAAATGCTGCTGAGGCATACACTTAAATTATATATTACAATATTATCCTAACTTAAAAAGCTTCTTTACTGTATAGTGTCGTTTGTTGCTTCTTAACTATATTTGTTTTAAATATTCGTCATGACGCTGACCAGACACTAAATGATAGAAACGTGGTCGCAGGCTCAGCATTCAGGGGAAAATAATGACTCCACTGTAATTTCACCTCGATTTTTTTTCGGAGCCAGGTGAAGAAAAGAAAACGCTGTCGGCTCATCGGAAACACGGTGCGCATTACAAATCTGAGGAGCCCCTTATGGGCGAAATAAAATTAACGTCCCATTAAAACGATGCATCAAAGAAGGTGAGAAAAGATCATGTAGACGTCCTAATGCGTTTGAACACGAGTGCGAAGTCGGATGCAGCGGCGGACAAACACCATTACCGGTGGGTGATGCGAAATTCTCCCTTCTCTCTTTACACGTGTGCAGCCAAAAAGGGCCAAAGTTATCTAATAAAAGAGTGCGTCTTTTATTAGGAGTAGGCTATATTAGAGCAGAAATGCGCGTGACTTGTCATGGGAAGACAAACTTTCTGTTTTGAGCTTGAAAACATATTCTTCTCCTGCAGTTTGCTTTTTCTCTCTTTCTCTCTAAAACACTCCCACCCGCCATCCGCCCGACATAAACCTCCACTGAATTCCTCCAGATATTAATCCCAATTCAGAAAGGAACCACCCTGCACTCCCTGCCTGAACCCAAACTGCGACCGTCCTGTGGCCAACGACACGCGGCTGTGTCGGTCCGCGATCAGTCGCCGCGTCTTCATCTGCGGGCGCGCTGCGTGCCACAGCTGTGGGCTCTGGGCACTGGAGACACGCGGCAGATGCTGCGCACGCTTCCTTCATAACGTCACTTTTTATGAGAAATCAGCTTTTTTGTGATGTGTTGATTTTTAACAAGACACAGAGGAATTAGCGAGGGAGAGGGGCAGCCAGCATCAGAGCAGTCAGGTATGCTTACACCAGGGAGATACAACTTAGAAAAAGTTTTTACAGCACTAACCTGGCCATTCTTGCAGAGGTCTGCCCACATGCTGGTGCCGTCCCCTCCTCTCATCAGCACATGGTAGATGAAGAAGTATGTGCCTGGTATACTGCAGATGAACTTGCCTGAAATGCCATCATAGTTGTTGCCCAGGTTAGTGACCACGTCGTCAAACTTGAGGATCTCGTAGCCTTCGTGGGGGTTTTTAAGCCCCGCATAAAAGGCCACCCGCGGCACCGTGCTGTAGGTGGCTGTGCTGATAGCTCCGGTTCCACCTAGACCTAAAATCCCAGTCCTTCCTTGATCACCTCTGTCACCAGGAGGCCCAGCTGGTCCCGGTGGCCCCGGTTCTCCGGGTGGTCCAGGGGGTCCAGGCTTTCCAGGCCTGCCAGGCTTCCCCTGTGGGCCTTGCAGTAAGGTGGAGGGTGGAAGCACATTGCTGTTGTCGCTCAACGCCTCTGCCTCAGCCTGGAGACCGGTGGAGCTCGTGCTGCTGGCTGGAGTGCCCTTGTTCAGGTAGGGGTCGCACACCATACGACAGGTGCCAAGCATCTCATAGTGGTTGGCATCTGTACCCACGGAGCTGACGAGCACAGGGATGAGGACAACCAGCACCAGGACCAGCATAACCCCTACGGCAGCCGCCACCAGGGTCTTCCTCCCGATGCTGAGTCGGGGAAGGGGCTGCGCTGCCAGCGTGGGTCTCCCGGGGGCGGAAATGGTGACTGCTTGGTGTGGGGAGCCCGTCACCGCAGAAAGGGACCCAGAGATCCCGAGAAGAGTTGCAAGAGGAGCGGCGAGTGTGTGAGGGTGAGACAGAGACCCACATACACTTGATACACCTCACTGCTCTACTCAGTCACACTAAAGTAGGCAATCAGTCACTCACACATACAAAAAGACTTAAGAAAGTCCAAGCGTGCACAGGGAGACATTCAGTGCATACTTACAAGCTCAATCTGACTTGTGAGAAGAAGCAAGAAGGATGCAGAGCCCAGAGGAATGAAGTGAGAGACACAGAGTGAGACACAGAGAGAGAGAGAGAGAGAGAGAGAGAGAGAGGGGAGCGAAAGAATGATGAGAGTGGGTGAATGTGAGAGATGCACTGCAGCCACTGGTTCTGTGTGTGCGTGTGTGCATGTGTGTGTATGTGTGGTGAGTCTGTGGTGCCGGATTCTCAGGCTTGGCTTTTTATACGGCAATAGCAGCGGACCCCCCACCCCACCCCCAAACACACAACACCCAACCCCCCCCTTCTCTCTGCTCCCTCATTGAGTGAGAGGTTGGTGTGGTTACGTCCCCCTCTCTCTCTCTCCTGCTCAGTCAGAGGAAGGACTCTCGTCACGTTTCATTTTTTTTCTTCCTCTCTCCTGAACCACAGACGAACCATCACGTCCCCCCTTGACCATCTTGTTCCCACTCGTTTTCTTTTCTTCCTGGTTTCCCCACTTTTCCCAGTATTTAATGCCATTTCTCACTCCCTTACTTTCTCCTCTCTCTCATCAGCATCCAGCCTCTAAAAATAAAGACGGAGCTGTGGAAAGACAATCTTTTTTTCTTTTTCTGGAGGTGGGTTCTGAAGACTCATGTATATGTGTACAGAGACAACATTTAAATGTGCAATGCCAAGAAATGCTAGCAGCTTTTCAGATTGAAAAAAAGGTGCTAATTACAAAAGTTTATGCCAAGCATGAACTCATAACCCAAACGCACCTGTATTGAGATGAAAATCTGACCCCCCCCCCCCAAACACACACACACACACACACACTTTTGAAGGGTAAAGTCGGCAAATCTTTAGAGGCCACCAGCATAGACACTTGTGTTGTAATATTTTATTCCCCTAGTTGCATTTCCCCCGTGTCAATAACCCTCGTCTCTTCACCTCAACGCGCTGACACTATTTCTTATCGTGTCTTTTTTTATATATTGATTTCATGGTTTTTATCAAATTATGGGTCCTGGTTGGGCGAGAAAAATCTATATGCAGCAATGATGTCACTTGCTCGACATTTTCATCCCATTGTGTGATGAATGGGAAAGAAAGGAAACAAACACGGTCGTCAGACGGGATGAGTTTGCCGAGTGGTCGGCATTAAGTTTGTTTGGTCTAACATATTTGACACATATGAACAGCATGATACACACAAATAATATGCAATTTCCATGTCAATACGAACAAAATATCATGTCAGCCTCACAGTGGCAATGGTGAAAACAGCAGAGGCGGGCATTTTCTGGCTTTGAATCACAAAGCTGAAGCCAGTGTAGCTACTGGCTCGACATCACACACAATCTATGGATGTGCAGTTAGGGGTCATGTAAATCTAAATGATCTGTTGTTTTCACTCAAGATAACGCCATCACGTTGGAGAACTAAGTGTCTTGTGCTGTTTTTTTCATGGTAGAATTTTTTTTTGTGAATTTTTGCCATTAGGACACAGTTTAGAATGAATGTGCATTTGAAGACCGAGGTTTTTAGTCCATGAGGCTTTTTCACTGATTAATTCCACCTCTCTTTTTACGCTGGTGCTCAGCAGTGAAATCACTCAGTTTGTGTAGTTCCTGGTTGGAATCAAACTCTGCAGACTCTTGGCTTTCCACAGCTCGTGGTTGCCTGTTTCTGCCTTAGATAGGACAGTTTGTGCCTGAGCTGGACCAAGCTCTTGCGATGGATTAAGATGGATCCATGAGCAGCACTATTTGTCACAACTACTCTTGACAAATCACCAGATATTTTGCTGTATTTTTCTCTCTTCATTATTATTTAATTTCAGTTGGAAACGTATGGTTGTCTGATTTATCACTGAGCTGAATCTGCGAGACATACCAAAATAACTGGCACACCAGGTGTTCTTGTGATGCATATTTGCCCATTTTGTTCTATTCCTCATAACAGACATGGAGTTTGCCTATATGAGGAAGCACACAAGCCCTAAATTGGTTTTGGGGGTTTGTTTAGGGGGCGGCTGTTTGTTCTTCACACCTGCCAGCTGTAACTGCCAGTCAGAGCACTGTGCCCCAAATCTCTAAATCTCTAAACCACCAAGATCAATGCACACCAGAGAGGACAAACAGAAAGCGATAGCACTGAAAGAGAGACGAGGAAGGTTGGGAGACAGGCAATAAAGAGGCAGAACAGGAGCAAGAGAAACAACGTGTAGGGGGGAGTTAAGTGCTATGACAGCTGAGCTTTATATCAGTGGAGCTGTTTTGTTTAGCTTGATTTGTTGGAACATATAGGGAGAGCGTGCATGTGTCAGTGTCAGTGATGGTGGCATGTCTGTGTCTCTGTGTGTGTGTGTGTGTGTGTGTGTGTGTGTGTGTGTGTGTGTGTGGCACAATAAAGACATCTTTGTCATGTACACATCAGATCAGAAGTTCCCCGTCATGGCTTCTCAGATGTGGGGAAAGCATATAGCACTGTTGTACTGACCACAACAGGTAATCAAGTAAAGGTGGGTTATGTGAGGCAGCACGTCTTAATGCTCCGGCTGTATGTTTACAGGTGAGAAGAAGCGGCTGGTAACACTGTCACAGAGGGACCATGCCCTAGTACAGCACCCACACCAGCAGGACAATTATGTTTCAGGCAAAAATTATTTTAAATAGTTAAACATGTTTAAAAATAAACATCATCAGTTGTCATGTAGTGTTTTTAATAGTTATTTTGTAATTGATACTGATTCATAGCTGTATGATGTTGGGCCACCTGGGGGGCAGCCGAAACATAAAATTTAGATACTATCACTTTACTTATTTTTATTCACTTAAATATTAACAAATAGTTTAATCATTTTAGCTTTTACTTGATGGTATTTATGTCTTTACATTGAACAACATAGGCGATAGCACCTTTTGAACAAATTAACTTTAAGCAAACTTTTTGGAACATGTTACCAGCCCAAACAATAAATAACTATATTACTTCTCTTGGTTTAAGTCATAGGTATGACCTGTGATATATGAAAAGCAGAAATGTCTATAAGCGATTATAAACCTGAGAAGAGGACAAATCCGCCAAAGACATTGGACACGTCCAGTGCAACAATATGGAATGCCCTGAAAAAGAAAGAAACCACTGGTGTACTGGAAACATACAAAGGAAAACAACAACACTGAGAACAGATCCCCAAACAGCAGATATTAACCAGCAACCTCCACAGAGTAGAGAGGGCTGTATCAAAATCCACCATTCAAAGACCACTTCATCTGCACAAGCACAAAAGTGCAAAAAGGTTTTCTACCGTGCAACTGACAAAAACGTGATGAGTAAAAGAGCTTCTGAAATACAACAGGTGAGCGGATGCAAGAATAAGACAAGAACAGAAAACCACAACCTCAGTAATGCTGTGTCCAGGCATCAGCCACATCCAAACACACCTCAAACGCTTTTAATCACTTTGTTGTTCTCCCTGGTTACAAAGAGATGGGGGGGCAGAACCATTGTGTTTCTAAGAGGTTCTGAGGTGCACAAGGGAAATTCACAAAACATGGAAGAGTAAAAAGAAAGACTTTCAAGGATTTCATTTTTTTACAGGAAAGTTTAACAGGTCAAAGAAACAAAACAACATCACAAGCACGCAAGCAAACACAGTAGATGCCTCATCTCTAGTCGAGTTTTTGTCTCTGATTGCTTCCCTTGTGTTGCTCCTGGCCGAGGCTTATCAAAGAGCTCCTTTCATAAGTGCCAGGATCAAGCCACTGCTGTGACTGCTTGGCACCCACAGAGGTGGTTTGGAGATGGGGAAGGGAAAGGGGGGCTTCAAAACAACGGAGTTGAAGCAGAGGAAGTCAAAATTGAAAATGGTGAGTCAAGGGGAGATGGTGCATTTGTGCATTTAAGGGAAAAATGGGAAAAGAAAATGGTTGAGTTCAGAGGGGGAATTGCCGATGGCTTCTCCAGTGTCTGTGTGTGTGTGTGTATTTGTGTTTGTGTTCATGACAGCGACGTGAGAACGTGAGCAATCCTTGAGTCAGAGGAGGGGTTGTTTTATGTATGTGCAGAAAAAATGAATATGTATTTGCTTCACGCCTCCCCCGCCTCAGTGATTTCTTGCTGACGTGCACTATAATGCACAGAATCTCCAGAAACTGTGAAGGACATTACTCCAGAGGAAAGAAACACAAATACCTACACACAGAATGCCCTTAGGCCATGTGTTCCTACTCACTACAGCAGCCGGGCTTCTATCTGGCCTGACGTCTGACCTGTTTGCTAAAGCATGTGACAGTGTTGCATTTTTACGAGACATAAGCTGCCTTCACACACGCACTGGAACCCTGAACTTCTCCAGACATTACCCGGGTGGGCTGCATGCGACAACACAAATGTCTGAGTCAGTTAGCTCACGGTTTACAGAGGCAAGCCCCCTAGTGCAAAGTCTGTGTATTGTCCACGTGAAACCCCCATTGTCCTCAGGACTGACTGTGAGTGAGTTGTTGTTCCCTATCAGTCAATCCACTCAGCACAATGACAGGAAGTAAAAGGAAATACAGTACGTACTGCGATTTATGTTGTTCCATTGTGCTTCTCTCCTTCCTCTCAGTTTACCAAAGTGTTTGTTTTATATTCTAACCACTTATATCATGTGTAAACAGATCAATGCAATTATCTAATTATATTTGCATGATCTGTCTCATGGTCATAAAAGCACTGAGAACACCTCCTAATATGTGGTAACGCACTCCAGACAAAAACAGACTCTGACCTCAGTTATAAACACAGTAGAATTGTATGAGTTTCAACAAACAGCTGAGAAATTATAACTTTTCAAAGGCAGAATTCTTCCCAGAGCACCTGCATTAGATTGAACAAATGTACCTTCTAAAGTAACCAGTGAGCATGAGTGAGTGTGTGTATGTGTGTTCCCACTGTCTGCCTTTGCCTGCAGTGAGCTGCTTGTGGCTCTGCTCAGACTTGACTTCTTTCCCTGCAGGCTCCCAAATGATGCGATAACCTTTCCACCTTGGCCAGGACTGCAGCCTCACTCACAGTATGAACTGAAAACTCTCCTTATTAAACACTTCACATCGCTCTACTCTCTGCCTTCTCCCTCTACTTGCATCTGATTTGAATCCTTCCTCACGAAAAAAGGTCAGCATTCATTTTACACTTGCATTACTTCACATTACTTCTAAATTAATATGTGGTCCTCGAATGGGTCTAGTCTAGTCAGTCCCAGTAAGGTCTCTATTCGCCAATTAGCTGGAAAAATATGGAGCTTGAATAAAAACAGCAACATATTAAATAATCAAAATTATCTTTCCCTTCGCTGATCCTTTTCTATTGCTACATAACAGTAGAATCCAATGTTTATATGCATCATCATTAATCCTGTAAATGTAGTTTTGAGTACCAGTGTGTTTAAGTAAGTGAATGTTTGTGTTACCCTTTGTTTGTGTGTTCGTTCTTCCTCTTGTATGACCTAGAAGAAATCCCAGAGGGGTTCCCTTCATCCAGGCATTGAATGTAAGAGCCTCAGCGGGAATCCAGCAAAGCCTCTTTGTGGCCTGGTCTTGCTGCCAGCATGGCCAGGCTGTAGCAGAGAAACCTGCAAGGAAGGATGGGAATAGATGGGAAGATGAAGACTTTGATGAAGTTTGGAGCGAGCTGTATAATTTCATGTGTCATGTGATGGTTTCGTTATTTGATGAGGTGTTTAGAAAATACCTACTACATGCGCCATACTCTTTCATATTACTACTCTTTTTCTGCCATATCCCCTTTCTGAGTATAGTCCATCCATTTGTATCCACAGTGCATATGAACATGTACACATGATCCCATTTATCTGAAGGTAATTTCTTAGGAATGCATTAAGGGAATTTCATTAATAGGTGAACTGATTAGATTTTAGTCATGAGAGGCTACAGTGATCATGTCTCTCCTTCCGTCCGCCCTATTATTGAGACTGTGATCTCTCATGTACATCTTTAAAGCTCTAACATAAACATGTCTCTTAGACTAGACTGATCCAAGATGTCTCACCTTCAATCAGCACATCCACAGTAGATTGGATCAACCTATATTTAACAGGCTACGTACCACAGGTTTTTAATGTTGCTCTAATGAAACATCTAGTCAATCATTGATTGAAAACCTAGCCTGAGTACAGGCCTGCTGTAAGTCACCAGCAATCTCCTCTTAGCTTCAAACATTAAGCATTCAGCTTATTCAGCATATTGATCACATCTCATTAGTATTAGGGACGACACTTTGTTTATTTAAATTATATCAGATAGAATCACAAACTGGTTCATGTTAATGAACGAAAGAGCAAAAACCATTGGAGCCTTCACACTGGTAGCAATGAAACCTGAAAGAGACCAGATAGTGAAAGTGGTTTAAAGGTTCAATGAATAGGATGATGATTGGATGATGGAGGATCCTACCTGGTGAAAATATTGAATAATAGGCAGGAGGAGCCAAGAGGAGATGAGCTGGATGACAGGTGTCCTCCTACTTGAAATCGTGCAGAAAGCTTCACTGTACATGTCTAAAAATGTCTCAAATAATTGCTATGAAACAGATGCATTGATTGATATGTTTTCCCTTTATGTTTTATGACCATTCTGGTTTTGTCATTGTTCGAAGGCCAGACTTGTCACACCCGGTCTTTAAATGAGTTAAATCAAAACACCTTTATTTTATATCAGCAAGTTATAATGTTCTGCAATAATAGTGTTTCTCTTTCAACTCAGCAACAGGAAAAGTACACGAAAGGTCAAGGCATTATATAGGAAATCGATGCATAATGAAATCACCACATATTTCACTGTGAACTCATACAACAGGAAATGAGGAGGTGTGTGTGTGTAGGTAGAAGTATGTGTGTATTTGTTTTGGGGGTAGAAGCAATAAAGCTGCTGAAAAAGCAACTTCTCAACACCAAAGAAGATAATATAGCAAAAGCCAATATCTATCTATCCATCGTGAAAATAAACTAAAAATAAAATATGTATGAATCCGTATTCACAGAATTAATATGTCATGTAAACTTTACGGTGCAGTACAGAGTCATCTCTTTTTTTACCCACCATCCACCCTCTCAGCTTCTCTGGCACCTAGGCACCCCCGAGCACCCCACCTGCCTGAACCATGGAATCAAACCTGGGTCTTTCTGAGGGAGAGGCGATAGTGTTAACCACTGCACCTTTACTCTATTATTATTATGTATGAAGTCTAACTTGGAGGGAATCACTGATTAACTCTATCATCAGTGAAAAGAGATTACAGTACAAAACATATTTAATAGAAAAATCATTAATATGGATCTAAGAGCAGGGGGAGCATATGCTGAAATAGTGAGGATCCCATGAATAGCATACGCATGTTTTATTATTAATCATTTGAAAATATGGCATATACACTTAAACACTAACATTTCAGCGAGTCCATAAAACGGCACTTCCTGCACAGCTACTGCTGACCTTGACCTTGCATGTCTTTTTATGATTCAGATTTCTGCTTAGTTTTTCTCTTCCAAGAAAACAAAAATGTTTTCACCCGACCGAGCATTTTTTTCCAGTGAAATCCTCCATGAGTGAGCTGACCACCTGACAACACACCTGGAGCACAACAACGTTCCAAATTTCTCCTGTGAGATTCAGAGAGGGGGAGAGAGAAAGCTTTAGGACTGTGTATGAGAAAAGGTGGAGGGTAAAGGGGAGCAACCCAAGAGCAGTGGTACCCTCCCTCCTCCCCTCCATACAGCATGGCAGTTAATTTAAATTCTGCAAAGAGACAACCCATAAATCACTTCCATTCTGACTAATGGCTTCTGCACTGAGGGAAAACTCTCGCCTCTCTACCTGGAGACATTCTGCAGAAAAATATAGGTTACACTATATTTTTTATTGCACTCTATGCGCACAGACACACAAACCTGCTTGTCTGTGTGCATCACATGTGTATGTACATATATACATTCTTTATATAAATGCTTCATGCACTTTTTGAAAGAGTCAGCAGCACAGCTAACTTCCTCACGTGAGCAGCTTTCACAGTAGGCAGAAATCCCCTGTGTTGGGCCATCATTAGGGGGGGGGGGGGGGGGGGGGGGGGGGGGGGGGGGGCGGGGGGGGGG
>JAUMTR010000026.1:7693638-7710106 GCA_032270685.1 Microctenopoma stevenorrisi
AGAGGAGAGGAGAGGAGAGGAGAGGAGAGGAGAGGAGAGAAGAGAAGAGGAGAGGAGAGGAGCGGAGAGGAGAGGAGCGGAGAGGAGAGGAGCGGAGAGGAGAGGAGAGGAGAGGAGAGGAGACGAGAGGAGAGGAGAGCAGATGAGAGGAGAGGAGAGGAGAGGAGAGGAGAGGAGAGCAGAGGAGAGGAGAGGAGAGGAGAGCAGACCAGAGCTATTGATGAGTTTTTCTCTCCCATGGCCCTCCACCATGCAGAATCTGACCGTCTGGACACCCGCCACGTGTGAACAAGCTTTCAGCTCATATCATCTTCTCCACTTCCACCTATAATTGGCCATATGTGTCACCAGCACCCTGCTGCTGCTGCTGCTGCTGCTGCTGCTGCTGCTGCTGCTGCTGCTGCTGCGGCTGCTGCTGCTGGAGGGAAGGAAAGGGAGATCACAGCTTTGACAAGGTGATTGTTGGATAGCTCTTGCGTTGACATGTCAGGTAAGCCATATTGTGGGAAACACTTCTATAATTTTGAGCCCTTCAACCACCTAAATTAGTGGTAACCTGCTGACGACCATCAGTCTGGTTTCAGCTGTTCAGCTAGCAGAGAAGTAAGGGTGTGGGTGTAAACTTCGAGCGCTTGTCCTTCACATGTAGTTCCTGACATAATGAGATATTTTATTTCTAGTAGTTCCCCTGTGGACAGAAAGTGTACCGTAGATCCTCTGTACGCCAACCACTGAGAAAGCTGAACACGTTATACCCCAAAAGCAGCCCATGGCATGTGGCATTCAGTGAGCATTCATTAACCTTTACCACTGCTGAATCAATTATCAGCGTTAGGTACGGCTTAATGGTCCTTGATACTTATTAAATTGTTTTCATCAATAGATATACAGTGCATATATGACTACATAAAAGAAGAATTATATATTTTAGGCTTATTTTCTTCCTCCTCAGTCAAACGCTACCACAAATGTCTGGTTGTGATCTGGTTGCGCCCCTACACACAACAAAGTAAAGGAATGCACATCTAGGAAATGGGCTTGTTTGATGGTCTGTCACTTTTTCTTTGTGTCGTCACTGGCCTATAATCAGAGAGCGGAACAAAAGTCCTTTCAGGCTGATGATGTCTTTTTGATTGTTTGTTTTTTTGTGGCATGGCAAATTTGTGGCAACACATTTTTCTGCTTAATGTTCTGTTACCATGATTACTCCTTGTCCTGTTCCTCAGTGCTTCTAATTATTATCCAACAACAGGCTACTGACCACCACAGTAAGTTAACAATGATGATGGGAAAATACAACACTAGATGTCAGCCACACAGTGTGATGTGTGCAGCTTTTAATTGTAGGGTGCTTGCGAGTGCATAGCTTTGTGCACTCTGTCTTTTCATCTGGCTTCTTTACATTACAGATAATTAAGGAAAAAACTTTATCTGTCCGATCTGGAGAGCAACTTATTGATCATCCTTGTGTCTTGAACGTATTTATTTATTTAATGGTGAACATGAAGACTGAGAATATTTGGGAATTAGAACAGCATTTTTTGAAACTGGAAATTATCTTTTTTTCGCCACCTCTGAGTCTCTCCGGTGGTAAACGGCACCTGCGAGTGTCCAGTAGTTTTAGAAGTGGAACCAGGCCGAGACATCGGGGAGCTGAATGCGTTGGCTTCATCTCCTTCTGAAGGAATGGCAGAGGAGGCCACTGGCACAGAGACGCGTGGGACCTCTGGAGACAGGTCACCATCTGCCATGTGGTGTCATTGAATTTAAGCTTAACACTGTGACATGCACATTATTTGTACAGTTTGTACAATATTCCTTTCTCTTTGTGTCACTTTGTGTGTTACTTGGCTCTATAAAGAATGCCGGCCGTCACCCAAACGCCCCACCCACCCTTTGCCCACTCTCCAACCAAACCCACAGTCTCACTCTTCATTTCTCTGTGTATATCTCAGTCTGGTCTGAAGATAGACGAGGATCTGCTCTGGGATTATGTACTGTGAGCTGCTAATAATGTTGAAGAGCCTCCTGGGCTCCCACTCCCGAAGCAACGGTGCAATAAAGCCAGGAGCTGGGAAAAACATGGCTATTTAATGGAAACTGAAGCTTCTGAGCTGATGTGCTATATTTACAGTTAGCCTTTCTGCCTTAGCTTTTTCCATCCCGCTCTTGTCTGCTCGTCCGTCGTCCACCTTGTAGGAGACCTGGAATCTGCTGTTCCCTCTGACTCCCCTACAGCCTCCCACTCCACACCACAAAAACACACTGCCTGCTCAGGCAATAAAGCAGGAGCTATAGAGCCGGCACCCAATCACTGCGATTGCTGCTGAAAGTGACATTTGGTTTAGCAGCAAAAAACAGGTGACAAAAAAAGACAATTATGGTGTAATTCACAAACCATGGAGAAAAAGGACAGACTAGGGTGCTGTCTTCGTCGCTGCTGCCCAGTTTCCCAACTATTCAAATCTTGCCATTTGGTTTGTACCATCTGTCTCACACCGAAGTCAGAATGGCTATGACACAACAGGGCCACTGTTTTGTTGTCTTGTTCTATTTATTCCTCGATAATGAGAAATCAGCAGAGGGACTGGCATGGTGCTTGCTGCCACACATATACACCCATGAAGCTCTTCTTAGGCCATATGGCTTGTTTACAGGGGGCTGCTTGACTCTTCTGACTCTGTGGCACCAGAAGCACAGATATTGATGTTCTTTGGAGGGTTGTCATGAATCCACACTACCATTCACCCTGACTGTGATAGAATAACTAATGGACACTCCTCCCCCAAGAGTGCCTCTTTTTTTAGTCATTGACACCTGGCTTGATTGTCAAATAGCAGCAGCAGCAAAGGAGTGAGAGAAGCGATGGCGACCATGAGCGCGTGCTGTGGAGTGTAAGCTGTCATAATTGTCCCTCCAATTTGCAAGACAGTTTATCCATATGTGGTAATCCCGACTTTAGCCCAGTTTGTGTCTGTGTGACACCTCTCCAAAAAGAGAAGACAGCGCAGTGTGACTAATTACACTGTCCTGGATTGTTTGAAGGGTCACAGATTGAGAATGACGTGCATGTTGAATTCAGCATTCCTGTATGAAGACTTTTAAATCTAGTGTCTGTAGAACAGCAGAGTCGGGCTCTTATTACAGTGTTGGGCAAACACAAGACGCAAACAATAATGTGCACCCCCTCCCACAGAGCGATACAGTGGCTTGAAAATGCTGCACACAGAGCAACGCACAGCAGCGTATGCTACAAACAAATGTTGATTACATAGTTAGCAGCGAAATCGGCCCACTCCAGCGATGGATCTTTCAGACTGATCTTTCCCATATGAGTCTTTTTGTTCTGGGTGAAATCTCATCCATGACGCCCAAGGGTGACCGAGGTTAGTAATTGAGAACGCCATCATTACGCAAACCTTTTGTCATGCTTGCTGCATCAATTCCCTGCATGCTCTTTCCTCTGGCCTCCATCTCTCAGTCTATTGTCTTGCACAGAGGTGGGACGTGAGACCTTATTTCCCACTGAATTACTACCGCAGCTCTCCCTCAACTCGGCAATCTCCCATTTCAATAAATCTGTCAACTCATTTCCTTGTTTCACTACAGCTCTGTCTTCATCGTGGCGTGAGATATTTAACAGCCCTGTCAAGGTTCAGAGAAATTATGTGTTTCATGTTGTGCCTAAAATTTAAATGCCTGATAGTTTAGCATTTTAAGGAATTCTTTTCATGTTTACCTAATTTTTATGACTATGTTTTAGTTATTTTATTTACCTTTCTTAAGCAGTTGCAGCAAAACAGGGACACATTATTCAGAAACAAAAACCTTGGTGCATTTCTAGTGGACTAACAACAGAAAACAGGCTGTGGCGACCATGAAAGCCTTAACTGGCACTTTAAGGGTCATGTACAGAGTTTAATCAGCCTAAAATGTGCCAGCTTCACTCAAAGCATACCCAGATTTGAGTGGTAGCTCAAATAATACGACATCTTTGTTTTTGGCAGCCTTGAGTCAATAAAGGACAGCAGAGAGGAAAATTAGAGTTTATAGAACCAGGTGCGAGATGTAAAAAATCTGTGGAAACCTCAAGTAAATGCCCACACTGCCACTTTCTTATCTTATCTGATATATATTATAGGTGCACTCCTTTTCATAACCACTCTACGTAATGCGTTCATCCACATGCTGTAGTTAGATCAGAATTAAACAAAGGTTGTTATGAATATGGATATAGAATACAGCCACGCTGACCAGCATGCAAAGAGTAAGGCCCCACGGGGGACACATGTGGAGTGAAGGGCACAGACCACGCTGAACCAGCCGCACACAAACAGCATCATCCACCCTGTCTGAATCAACATCTTGTAGAGTTCTGGACATCCCCTAGTCTCTCTCTGCCTGTCAGTGTATGTTTTCATCAGCCCAACACTGTGTGGCCTAATGTTCACCCTAATGAAAATGTATGGAGACATTTAAGTCACATGAAATCCATTTTTTAACAAGATTTGGGAGCATACATCCAAAGCTCTTTCAAGTTGTTTCTTTTCTCAGAATTCCATGTGTTAATCTTGATTATCTCAGACGTACATCGTCAGGGACGCAGCTTGAGCTCAGACACATGGCTCTGTATACTATATATATATATATATATACTATAATATGCTATAAACTATAATTCCTTTGGGCTTGCAGATATGAATTTACCCCCTTTAAGCAATTTTATATTGTAGACATTTTATTTTTTTACCTCATTTATTTTCAACATCTATTCCCCGTACTCTAAGATATCACTGTATGAGTGTGTCAACGTGTGAGCAAATACATACATACGTGTGTGTTTTCAGAATCACACTGAGCACATGGAGGCAGGTGTTAAAGAAGCATCAGAGGTCTATTGGGTACGCTCAACCAACACGCCCTCCTGGAAATCACATTTCTCTTGCAGGAACAGACTTTACCCGTTGCCAGTTTGTTTTTTCTATCGCGAGAGGTTAAACTTTAAGGTCGGTTGTATTCTTCTTTGTTAAATGCAGATGTGAAAAAGCCCCTCTCGTTTCAGCGTGTAGGAGTATAACAAAGTGTCAGGATCCTGCAGTCTGACAGCCCAGAGATTTATATCCCACTCAAACTTAAACCATGCTGATGCGTGAATGTTATACACCCAATCAACCTCCCTTTTTTTCTCCAGCCATGAGAGATAGCTGCTGTTGTGTGTCGTGTATTGGGACTGAGTGGCATTTTAAACTGAACTCGCCGTTCTTACCTGCACCTGCATTGTGTCTCCAGAGCAACTGCTTTTCCCATTTAGTGCCTGACAATATCCAAGCTTTCTATTCATTTCCCGTCTTTCAAGCAGGAGGAAATGAATCACGGGGCTGTCAAGGAGAGGCACAGGAGCAATAACAGGAGTGTGGGAGAAAAGAAACTTTGTTATGTGAGGTTTACTTACTCTTTATTCTTTACAGACCCTTGGGATATGCTATGGGACATCACACTGCTAGACTCTGCCTGGTAAAGCTAACAGACCTGCAGGTGTAATTTCATCTGCCCATCTTTTCCTTTCCTGCCTCCACCTGCCTCCTGCCTTTTCTCTCACTTTCTGTTTTTGGCATCCTCTACCTCTCCGTTTCTCTCACACAATTTGTCAAACTGTCTGTCTAGTGTCACTTTCGTTTAAATTATAATCACCATCATGCTGCTGATTCTCAGTTCAGGCTTTTGAAGTAAATACTATCAGACAGAAATTATTTCAGTAATCAAAGTCTACAACTCATTAGTGGTTGTGAACGTTAATACTTTTTTGAATTGCTCACACATTGATGTGCACACAAACACACAATGCCCTCTTTTCTCTAGATATTTTTTTATTGCAAATTCTTTGTTTAACAGAAATCCCATTGTTAACATTGTATTAAACCTTTTACCTGTAGTTTTTTAGCCATCTGTCAAATGGTTACTCAATTATTTTACTTTCTTCTAAAAGTTTTGGGTGAATAGACCAACTGACTGGGCAACTCACCATCCCAACTATCATGCATCAACAAAGGGGCAAACAGTGGGAAGACTGAACAATTGTGATTAATTAGCTGCCCATCACCAGGGCGAAGAGGAGTGGACCGACAGATTTCCTATTAGACCTTTACAAGAGACAAACTTGGAACCAGGTAAAGTGTCTGAGGCTGCAGGCAAAAGACAATTCACATCAATGTGTCTTTGTTGTCCAACAGTCTGCAACGCTGTCCTCTTCATCACCGCTCAGCTGAGGGAAGGGCAGAGAATGGACCGTAGTAATGTGTCATTTATATTAAATGTTCCGTATTAAAATGCTGCTTATTGTGGTGTTAGGAATGTTTTGTTTACTGCGCAGGCATATTATAATCTAAGTAGCTTTCTATCTATCTATCTATCAGACTATCAGAGACTGAAACATATAGTGTTTCATGCTCTATATTTGTGTGATAGATATGCAAACCAGGTGTAGCTTTGAACTGTGGCTGCACTTGCAAACTTTGTTTTCACCTGTAGAGTATTTAGGAAGCAGCCTTAACGGAGAAAGAGCTTTAGACTCCTGGGTGTGCTAAATTAAGGCTTGGCTGATGAGTCTCTGAATCTTGAATACACATCTGTAATAGCATCAGAAAACAGAGAAGACTGTACATTTAGACATTTTTAGAGGACAGAGATAACGACTAGAACAATAAAACAATGGCTTCATAGCTGAGTGTTGGTGAGCTTCAACTAACCCTTTTCCAGAAAATACATAGCAAGCATGAATAACTATTTTACTACACAATCAAAGTTCTTTAGGAGTGTTGTTCCTAAACTACCTGGGCACAACATTGCATGTTGTTCTCACTCTTCTTTGACAACATCTTGGTGTGAGTTTTATTACGGAGCCTTGGTGCTTCACTTTCTCAAGCTCTCACCTCTCCGAGGAAACTGATATTTTGAGGTCTGCCATCTGCACAGGTGCCAAAGCAGCCTGAGAGTTCTACTGGATGTCTATAGATCAATCTTAGATTATTCCCCAGGTTCCTTTGGCTGATGGCTTTGAACATCAACAAACACACACAGACAAACACTTAATGATTTTTTCTGAACTGAACAAAATAATTAAGCAAAGCCTGTAGCATCAAAGTCCTTCACTTAATGCTTAGAGGCCATTAGGGAGGTGTAGTGGAGACTGTGCAGACAATCAAAGAAATCAAAAGCTAAGTGAAGTGCTGCGTGCTTTATTCTCTAGCCTCAGGCTTTTATGTAGAGGTTACCTCTGAGGGATGTCCTCATGTTCTTTCAACATCTTTGTTCTCTAACACCAGCAGAGGTTGCTGAGGCTAAAGACCAGTGAAACCTTTCAGTATCAATCACCAGCGTAGGTGATGTTGCATGTAATGGTAACACTTTATAATAATAATATTCAGTAGTGATGCTTTTTGAAGCCATTAGTTTCATAAAAGCCTTACAGCAATTAAATGAAAATTACCATATTACAATCTATTTAAGGAAATAAATAACGTCTTTCTATTTCACTGCTAAGAATCATTAATAGGCAGAAACTAAGTAGCTGGAAATTTACATAATGTAACTGATTGTGATTTCTTTTATTATGTAAGTTGTGGTCATATGAGTATTTTTGTTTTTCAATGTCTGTTCTACCTCCTGAGCCACAGTTAAATAGGTTGTGCTGTTTCCTGTGTGGGACCTCATGCTGGTCTGGTCCAGATTCACATAACCTGCACAGGAGTCAGTCATGACATCATTTACTGTAACTGTCGTCACAAAGCCAGCGATAGCTTTATCTTACATGCCATAAGAGATGCACACAAACAAGAAAGCTAAAAGCCATCACTGAAGCAGCCTCTTTGCTGGTTGATGGTTGAAATATGAGAATAACACATATCCAGCTCAAACCACATACCCACCAATTAATATTTATGAATATTCCACGACTGTGATTTTTCTGTTCCAGCCATCTGTCTACTTGCTAAGTTGACTCGGGGGTCTGCCTGGCACTTGCAGGCATTTGTTGATGACTAAGGAGGTGATTAAACTATCAAGGAGAATGCACATGCAGGAATAATCCCTGTTTTTTTCCCACTTGTTTACAGAAGGTACAATATCCATGATATTTATGTATGTAGTTTAAAATACAGAAAATTTAAATTAAATTCCTATTTAAAGGTATAGAACAGCAGCAGGAAAATGATATCTCACACATATAACATGCTTCCGAGGAAAGACACATGAACATATTGAAGATGATTCATTTCTAGTTTTAATGGACTCGAACCGATGATTCACAAACAGTTAACATCACACTGGGAAATAAAGGTTTATTCAGACTGGATTGCTGAAATGTTGCTAGCTGCACTGCCTAAATCTGGCAGGAAATAATAGTATACATATACTGATTTTATTATGATGGCTCTAAAGGCTGATGTATTCCCATGCTTGCATTTATTGGACTTGCCCCAATAATTGTGCCAATTTGAGTTCAAATCTATGGCTTTATGATGATGATCAAAATAGGTTTATGCATCTAGTACTTATAACTAAAGGGCATCAGATGCAGGACAGCCAGTAAGAAATTAAATACATAAAATGCAAACAACATGATTGCTTGATATAGCAGAAAAACTGTATCATCTAAGATGCAATAACACAGCAATAAAGGTAGGTTACAGCTGGTTCAAAAACCACATTAATAAAATATTAAATTTAAGCTTTTTTTATTTTTATCTTCTGCTCTTGTGAGATCAACTCTCTGTACACTTTGAAAGTGAAAACAAAAACAAAATCCACCTGCTTGATAAACCTAATAATAATAATATTGATTGTTGTCACTATAATAATGCATCGATGGAACTGTGTATTTGTTTAGTGAGTCAGTTTGCTTTTGCCAGCAATTCCTCTTGGCTATGTTTTCAAGCTCAACCACATAAGAATTAATGTATGTTACCTACTGGAAGATGTGACTGTGTCTTTGGATTAGCTCCACAATTTACTCAAAACCACATGATTGTTGCTCTCTGGGAACATTTGTGGATCGCTCATTGTGATTGGCCAAGTTGCCCTACAGTCAACCCAACAGAAACGATTCCTATTCCATGCATGCAGCTTGCACATGTCAGTGTTTTCGTTTCAAAGGGTCATGTGTTAAACAGTAAAAAAACACACAGCAGATCTGACTCTGCATAGGTCATGTTAAAGATACGCTGACAGAAAGAATACACTCGGTACATGCTCGCTCATTGTCTCCCTCAACCAACCAGTCTAGCTGATCACAGTCTAGTCCAGCAGATGTAGAGCGTTCTGCGTGTATAAAATATTACATTGTAATAAGGACATTTTCAAACAGGACTGTGCACATTCTGAGCACACCCGTTTCCCTCCGTGTTTCCAAGTTGGAGCATTGATGTCTGTTTTGTTTTGGACTGAAGAATTCAGAGATGGCAAGTTTTCATGTCAGCTCACACTCTGTTAGGGACAAGTTAGAGGAGGTCAGGGTGTCAGTATTGATGCTGCCTTTTAACTGGACAGTTTGTTTTACAGGTCTTTAGCAAGAATGCGCCTTTGACCTTAGGGCCTCTTTTGGTTCTCCAGACCGTTCCGATCAATATGGTGGACGTGTCCATGAATGTGTGTGTTGATCAATGCTCCTGGTCAGCACCTTTTTGCCAACAGTGTTCGCGTTACCCTATGAAATCTGCACGACTGTTCAGATCGAACTAGTGTTTTTACAGTATTATTACCACTATGGTGCCTAATACTATAAATATATATATATTGCATGTACATAAGATGCATTGTTCATGTTAACAGTGACTCTTTGGTTAAGCTAAAACTGCACTGTCAATTGCTAGTATTGAATGTTTCAGTTTTTCTCTGAGCACGCAAGTAACACTTAGAAGCATCCACTAAAGCTAGATCAATAGCCTCACCGCAGAAAGCCATTACTGAGCAGGCACCCCCACCTGCGACTAGAAATGGTTCAGGTTAAGCAAAGTTCAGTAAAGATGGAAGATGTAGATCCGGTATTGAAGTACGGACAGCTGACTCTAAGAACATAACAGCCAGAAACCCCCCTATGTTACACCTCTAACACTACAGCCCCCACCCCCATGTGGGTCTCAAGTCTATGCTTCACTCTCTCCGTGACAAATGACCTTGACACAGAAGCAGTGTAAGTACGGACAGACCCACTCACTTTATCAAAAGCACAAAAGAGAAAGGGTTAAGAGAAAGAAAATAACCATGGAAACACAGAGAGAAAAAGCCATCCATTGCTGTGTGCCCTTTTAAACTGTCAAGTAATGATTTAGGATGAGGTAGGGTGTGGGGCATCCTCCCTTACAGCCAGGCCCCATGACTTCAGGAAGAGGCAAAATAAGACAGCAGGGAAGGCCGGAGGAGGGGTTGTGGCAAAATAAACAATCTACATATTATACAGATGATGGGTACTGTGTATCATCTGCATTCAAGTGTAGTTCAGAAATGTTCTCTCTCTCATTTGCTGCGACTGAACAGTTCCTGTTCCTTTGGAGCGCAAAAATCGTTCATAGAAATATGCTGGTGCATGCCCTCAAGAACCCCCTCCAGTACAAATTGTTGGGGAACCAAAATAAAGGCAAAAAATAGTAAAAGCCGCAGAGCAGGAAATTCAACCGGAAACTTACTGCATGTTTTGTCAGTTGAAGCAGTTTTTTATCATGGAGAAAGCTAATTCAGAAGCTAAATATTGAACTGTTGAATAGAAGAACATTGGTTTCTCTGCCACCTATGTCTGCTGCGAGGAAAATAACAGGTCTGGATTCAGACAGGTAATACAGATTTAACACATTTTTCTGATAGAGTGAGAAAACGTGAACAGACAAGCAGCTACATGAAAAATGCTAACAACTACGTGTCTTACGATAATTAGTGAAAATGCTGTCAGAAACCTGTTATACTATTTCAGTTCCTTTAATAATCTGATAAATATGTGATGAGTTTGTCTTAAAGCATGTTCTCTGTTAAAGGTGAGAAAGTTAATAAATGTACTTATAGTAAATAGTAAATGTATTTTCACATTAAATAAATCCTTTAGAGCAGTGTGATGCACGATGTACTTTGGTTTATTCTATTGATATGTAATTAGAGTGCATCTGAAAACTGACTTGCAAAAGCCCCCCCCCTCCAAAAAAATAACAATTCACTAGCCGCCACTGGACATATGGGATCCAAATGAATCCATTCCTATGCCTGGATGCATTTGTCCATCCCGTGACTCCGAATACATCGCCAGTCAAAAGCAAAATGTCACACCTTTCATCTGTTAACCCTGAGCACCAGACTTTTAATTGCTTGAGTAGAACACGGTTTGATTGAAGTGAGGCTGAGGCAGGGATGGGAGCGAGGTTTACCCAGTGCACGAGGGCCAGGTGAGGGGCAATAAAACTGATAAATGATGCCAAGACACACAGATACTGAGACACCCCACCACCTTCTCCTCTCTCACAGCAGCTCTACTCTCAAGAAATCCTCTTCAGCACTAGCTGCACTTAGAAACCCTCCCTCCCTTCCTCCCTCTCTCCCACACCCACCACCTGTCCATCACCTCTCTAGAGGACTGGACAGCTCTTATTGAACACTCGTCTGTTTACAGATCAACGCGACCCATCGGGTGTTGGATCAATAGGATTATATTTCTTATAAAGCAGGACAGAGCAGAGGAAGGAGCGGGGTGGCAGCAAGGGTTGTGAGTGTGAGTGAAAGGCAGAGTGAGGCTCTGCACAAGAGCTGATAATGTGCTGGAGAATGTGATGACAGAGGGACAATTTAGGCAAAGACGGAGGTGTGGGGGGGGGGTGTCAAAAACAAATGGGTTAGAGGGTGGGGAGCTTAATGATCGTATTGATCCCCTGTCCATCTTCTCTTCAGAAGACCAGTGGCAAACAGTGGTCCTGCTGTTTATTATTTAGTCAATGCAAGAATGAGGAGATTCTCTTTGGAGATATGTAGACGTTTGGCAAACTTTGCAATTCAACATGTTTGCTCAATGCAGATGTCACTTCAAGATAATGTGGTCAACGAGGGCAAAGGTCAAGATATTTTTCAGGAGACAGAGCAAACATTTAGACTAATTTAGGTCTTCGTGTTCGGTAATTAGCAGAACTGTTGCAGAATGAGCGCACAATGTGGACAACAGATTTGTTTTCATTTCAGTCTTTTGACATGCTGTTCAGAAATGTTGTGGAGAAAGGATTTCTCCCGTTGGCATTTGTGTTTGTTTTTGAATTCATCATCTCTTTGTGTGGTTTCTATGTTTTGTGTGAGCTGCTCTTTACGTGCATCCATGTGTGAGTGTAACTATGCAAACTGTGCTCTCCAGTATTTATAAACTGAGCAGAATAGTTCATCTCCCATTGAAATAGATGGCTGGTGCTGGTCAAATGTAGGGTATGGCATGCCAAAAATGGGATGGAAAGCACTTACATGAACAATGAATGATGAATATGGTGAATATATTTGCATATTTTGAGTAATCAAATGAGGAAGCTTCAAATGTTAAACATTACACAAGTGTTATTTTAGAAAACTGTATTTAATTCACATTGGACTTTGAGGTGGAGAGAAATACCGTTCACAGAGTGAGTCAGAGAGGGTTCTTAATTACTGGCAGCTCTCCAGAATATGCTTTGTAACCAGTTAAGTTGTTGGATGGATTTTAGTCATTTTGATGTGTGCCTACTTCTGAGTTGTGGTCTCACATTCTCGTCCCCAAGAGGTGACACAAATGTATTCCTATTGCACACGATGCTATTGATTTTCCTTAGGTGGGGGAATTAATCCTCACTGAGCACAAATCATCTCTGGAGCAGCTGTTTATTCCCGCTCTCACCTCCAGTGCAACACTCCGGACGCATTTTATCGTGGGGTAATTTGAGCGGGTGGATGCACAGGCATGCTCTGTCAACTTAAAGCGCCCATCTCCAGTCCTTGCCCTCCTAAAGTACACATCAGAACTACATAAACATTACACACTTTAGCACATGCAAGCACTCACACACACACAGATTAATGTCAAGGACTTTCCTATTTGGAATTCTAAAACATTACACATGCAGATTACACCCACATTCCTCCCCGCACCTACTTTGCTGTGGGATATTCTGTGGGCTTGTCCCTTTTATTTCCTCCCCTCTTCAAACTGGCACCGAATGTAATCCTCCTTAATGGATGTGTAATATTTACACTTATACCATAATCGCTTAAACATTCATTTACAGGGCCATATTTGGTTGTTCGTGGCCCTGACAGCCTATTCATCAAAAAGTAAATGTGCAGAACTTCGCGCCCCCTGCAGCAATCAATCAATATGCTCCTCTCCCGGCTACCATCAGTGAAGATACGTTTCAGGCCAATATTAATCACTGTGAAGTTTGCATAATCCCTCTCCACCTCCCCCCACCCATTACTGTGGGTTTGAGAACCTTTACCTTTGAAGACCATTTTGTGACGACTGAAGGGATTAATCAGAAATTCTCATTCTCAAGGCTGATTAAACTGTAAGAGTTTACGCAATAATGATATGACATAAAAAGGAATATTTCACGATTGGATCAAGAGGTGAATTTATTGTCTGGAGTTTTACATTTCTACCTTTGAAACATGTACATGGTTTTACACCCTAAAAGAAATCCCAAGCGTTGTTGAATGCATGAGACAATCTGAAACATTTTGTGTTTGTAAGATCAAAGTCTTCATGTTTGGAGAATGGAGACCATTTTATTGTTTCTGTTAGAATTCAAAACCTGCTCAAAATATTGGAAATAAATAGTTATAATATGAATAACAGAATAAATGTCTTCTGCGTGTGCGCTGCTTAATATTGGAAACTTTTTGGACATACCCTGCTCCTCAGTAAAATGCAGTTTTATTATGTTATGTTATGTTAAAACATAATAGTTATTTTTATAAATCAAAAGTAGATTCAAAGAGTCAAAGGGATTATTGTCATATGCACAGTAAAGAAACACATTTCCCTGTACAATTCAATTCTTTCTTTAACATTATATGCCACATAATAACAATAAAGTTAAAGCTAATAATGATTATAAATTATAAGTTGCAAGTAAATAGTGGCAACACAAATATAACAACTGAATGGAAGTAAAAATGTAGGTGCAGATTAGTGTGTGTGATGTATAAGAATGAAATAGCATGAAAGAGAATATTTAAACACAATGATCAAGAAGCACAAAATTCTCCCACTTGAAATGTTGCATGTAAACACATTTCTACCATATTTTACCTTGTTTTTGAACAAAACATAGAGAATATCTCTAAACCTAGCAGATGAAACAAAAACACAATAATGAATGTCATAGCTTTATATTGTTTGAGAAGAAAAAACTCATCATAAACACAAATCAATAGCATCCTTGAATACATTTATTTAACTAAAAAACAGCACTTTAACTGTTTGTCAAGTACAAATAACCTTTTTACATTTTTATGTTTGTAGTTTTATAGATCAACATGGAAGATACTTTGCTTTATTTGGGTCTTTTTTTATTCAAATGCTGCTGTAGGATCACACTTACTGAGGGAGAACAAATGAGTACAATCCTTTAGTGAAGAAAAAACATTTGTCCTCCTCTTGTCAAACAGTCAGTAGTATAACCATTTCACCATTTCAAGTAGATAAACTTGAAAAGGTTGCACTGTATAATACTAACATCAGAGTTTGTGATCTTTCAAAAAAAAGTATTTTCAGCAGTTTGTGTTCTCAAAGATGACACTTCATGCAAATTATTTGGAAAATCATTTCATATTAGGCAGCAGTATTTTGAACTAGACTAAAAAGGATGTGTTTTTGTGCCCTGCTGTTACTTACAGTATGTACAACATGTTGTGCTTCCTTTGTTGCTGTGTTTAAAATGAGATGACAGCTTAGTTTGTGCACTGTTTCGTAGCTTCGCCAATTAAAAGAAAAAAGATTATCATCAGGAATAATAGTGATAAAGTGATTCATACTATATTTGAAAAAGCGACATAGTAAAGTGTGTGGCTTCAAGAGCTGGAAATGTCAGTGACGTTACACACTATTAGAGCTGCAAAGTGGTTGACTTCATATACAGCAGGAATGTGAATATGTCCATATATCATAAGGCGCAACCTTCTGACTGACAAACATCTTTTTTTATTTATATACTACTTTAAAAATGATCAAAATCTTTAGGTTAATAATATAAATCTTTAGGTTAATAACCGTGACGGTATCTAAACAGCTACAGAGCCGCAGGAATGTTAGTTCCAATGTATGCTGAAGTGTAAATCAATCTAAAATTGGTCTGCTACATCTGCAGCTGAGGAGCAATTTACGATCATGGTTGTTTACACCTGTCCTAAGTGGGCAGTTCTACATCCCAGAGCCCCATAATGTCGATATCACATTTGGAAGTGAGAGGGTGATTCTGGGAAAAGGTCAAAACAAAACCAGGCATCAAGCATTAGATAAACAGGCTTCACTGTGTGTCTGTAAGGACATAAGAGCTGGGACGCATCCTTAATACTTTCTTACGTTTAAAAAAAGAACACGGTAAATCAATAGTTCTCAGTTATATATTATATAACAATGTTTTGATCATTTTAAAATGTAAAATTGCCTTGTACGATATCAGATATCACAATTTAAACTGCTATCAGCAAAGTGTCCCCGTGGATCCGTCCAAAAACAAATCCATCAAACAAATCTTGAGTGTGGTAATATAATTTGTTGAAAAATGAGAGTTAATCTCCTGCTACTAATCAGCGTGGGTGTAACTTTTTTATTGGAATAATGATGCCAATCTTTTTTCTTTATTTTTTTTCCAGTGATTCGTGCAGTTTTTGACATCCCTGATACAAATGATCAGAAATGGTTTGTCTGCTGCTCCTGTTTTTTCATAGGCTTATTCTTTGTGTTGATAATCAGTCTTAACAATTTCTGAAAATTGCACCTGATCTGCGGACAAATGTCATAAAGCTGATTAGAAAGCCTGCGACAGTTTCATATTTCTGCACATATTATTACATACTATAAAAATTATCTGTCAGCGATGCACTGACATTGCCATCACAACAGCTGCTCCATCCTTTCTTCGTTTATTTTTCTCTGCATCTGATTGTGCTGATGCTGTTTACTAATGTCTTCTGCTGCTTCAGACCTGCTATACCTCACCTGTCCACCAGGTGTCTCTCACCTGGCAGAAAACCTGTTTCTCATGACGCATTAGTTTCATTACTACATTATAACTATGTAATACAAAGTTCAAACTGTAAAATTTAGCTATTTAAGACGAGCTGTAAATATTGCTATGTGCAGAGTTCAACATTGCAGTTACAGCAACATTACAATTGGCATTACAGATAGATAGATAGATAGATAGATAGATAGATAGATAGACAGATAGATAGATAGATAGATAGATAGATAGATAGA
>JAUMTR010000026.1:7719078-7730738 GCA_032270685.1 Microctenopoma stevenorrisi
TTGGGTTGGAGTGTGGAACACAATGGCGTAAATTCTACCGCTAACACCGACACTGTTTAACAAATGAAACATCGCTCCACACTCCAACCAAAGAATAGGCTCTCAAATACTGCCATCTAGTGGCTAGGTTGGATATTAAGTGTAATCAAGCCATTAAAAACTTACTCTACAGTGACACTGGCTTCAGAGCAAAACGTGCCTTTTTGTCCCTGAAAAGTCCTTTATCAGGAGAAGTAATGCTCACTTGTCTTTTTCTGCTATTGTCAGCTTCAAATATGTCTCGACGTCCAGCAGGGTCTGGTTCTCCTCCATAGTTCACTCTGTGTCTGTGCTGAGAGCTCGATTACAGGCCTCAGTCTCAGTCAGGCTCCCCTGCAGAGAGTCTACAGGGCTAAAACAATGAAATCAAATATTCTGACGATAAGCTGGAATAGCATGAATTCTGTTTGTTTTGTTTTTTCTAAATTTCCGCAGGTCATGTTTTGCAAACTGTTCATAATTCATACAGATGAGATGTGATGGTCATGTTGCTCTTGGCGGGTTTTATTTTATTATTTTTGTTAGTTGGAAACATCTCAGTATGCAGAGTGACACACATGTGTATCATGTACTGCAACAATAACTTCAGGGAGGGAAAAGTTTTTTTTACCAGAAACTGAGCTTCTCTGTAAATGCTCCTCTGGCAATAGATAATAATATAAATATTAATAATAAATATTTATTGCGTGTCTGTTGATTTATTTTCTAACTTGACACATTCCTAATACTGTTGTTTTTCGTGTCCAGGAAGTTATGACATAATTTCACCTGGATGGCTACCCTCGCCTGAGGACTGTATAGTGTTTGTGTATTTGCTCAGCTATTGTTGTGCCCTTTCTGCTTTAGATCCAGATGTTCACTTGGATGCAGCTGGCAATGTACATCTATGTTGTTTCAAAGACCATCTCGTTTGTTTCTAAGGTTCGGTACTCCAACTTTTCCTTCACATGTTCTTTTCAGAGACAAATCCCTCAGCTTAGGATTAATTATTCTGCTGTCATTCGGCTGTTCAGCTGGCATCAGAACATGGTTGTGCACTGATCACGCTTGGATTTCTCTGATTTTTATTCTGACTGATCAAGCAGCGGTTTCTCAAATGTCAAATCAACTTGAATGCATGGTCACCAGTCATATATATTGTAGCTTTTTTTTGTAGTTTGCTCTCACTTCCTGATTTCAGTTCTCCAATTTGTCAAACAAAGCTAAATCTGTCAAATTTTATATAACTAAATATGTCTGGAGCAGAGCAGGTTCATATGAAATGCTCCCTGATGCATTCAAAAGAAAAAATGTTCCAGCCCTGCAGCATCAAGTCAACTCACTTGTCGCACAGTGTCAGCACAGATCGCTGAAACAGAGGCCCGTGGGATTATGCTCAGGCTATCAGATTCATACAAAACTTGATTCTTCTCACAATGTTATGTAATTGTGTTGTGGTATAACTGAGGGGCTTGGGAATAACCTGTTGGCCTCATGTAATGTCTTCAGAATCTTTTGAAGGCCAGATCTATCCAAACACACGTTTTTATAGTGTATCATTATTGTTTCTATAGATTTCTCTATGTGGAGGTCTATGTGATGTTAAGGACATTAAGGAGAAAGATGTGCAGATGTTCTGAGAACAAGATATCAAATTCAAAAATGAATATGATGTCAATATAATTATGATGATTTCAGAGTCTCAGGCGTCGAAGCCGTTTGTCACAGTGTCACATAAATCCACTAGAGGGCAAGGTTTCCTGACTGGAAACACTTAAAACTCATGTGGTGTATATGAACACTCAGTATTTGATTTGTGTATTAAACATGTGAAAATATTGTTTTGTGAAATGCTTTATGTAATGTGGCAGATAGCCTGGATTATGATTAACATTGTTTTCACAATCACATATTCCCTTATGCCATCAGAAATGGTTTCTGGCTTGCTGTGGCAAAAAGGTGTAACACAAAGTTGGATGACATCAGAAAGGGGTGGGGTGGAGGAAGAAGGTCACCAAACACTATTTCCCACTCACCCCTGCCAGAGAACACCTATACGCACACATACAAACACACAAACAGAGAGTCAAAGGGGACCAATCAAATATCCTCCATCCTTACAGTGAACCAAAATCTGGCCACACGACCGTAGAAAGTCACGTAGGCTCCACTTACACACAAACAGGCCCACCCTGCCGTGGTGTGCGCCAGATGAGGGTGTGTTACATGACTGCTGTCACTGCTCCTTCCACTGCATCAGCAGCATAGCAACTCTGTCCACAGAAGATACAGTAAAACACAACCTGAGGGACAAAGCAAAGCCATCTGCTCTGCACTCGAGGGGAAATGCTGACAAAGGTTGATGTGCACATGATGCCCAGAACAATGCCACGGTGTTCTTGACGTAGTTCAAAGGATCTAGTCCATTTCCTACATTTACACTAAAATCTTTATTTAAAAAGTATTAAGCAAGAGTAAACAATACAACTGTTTATTTTTCTATTGTATAAAATATAAAAACGCATTTCCAAATGAATACAGTACATGGCGTGGGAAGAGGCAGAATGTATTCTCTCATAAAATACAGTAAGTCCTGACAAAAGCAGAAAAATAACACAGCATTTAAAGACGCTTTCTGTTCTAAATGTGAAAGCGATTACAATGGCTTTATTGGCATTTAAAATTGAACAATACATATTCGTATTATCAAGGTTCAGGTAGAAGGAAACACTCTTATTTTGCTCAGTGTTTATCACTATACTGCACAGACAAATTGACTGTCTTTTGTCTAAATGAGATGTCAGATATGAGTGCTTCAGCTCACTCGTCATTTTAGAATCACAGTATTGGACAGGGGAAGTGCAGAAAGATTTTTTGCTGTTCCAAACTGGACAATGTCAGGAAAAGATTTCATTTCTGGGTGGACCCAGTCACTGGGTCCCACCTGAAACCTCTGACCCAAAACCTTCCCTGTGTTATCACTCACACACACTCTGTGCCCCCCCCTTACAAATATAGAGGACCCATTTTCATATATTAAACGTAGACATAGTCAGAGTTGAACTGAACGCACTGCACGTCGTCTTAGTTAGTGGCTCAAAGCAGAGTTAGTTGCAAGAGAATTTAGCATAAGAGGAGTTTGGTAATAAAGATTACCTTGTCTTTTATCAACATATCTGGTGTCTAACATAATGATAAACGTCAACACAAATATAGTTTAACTTGACTTTTGCAAGCTCCAAAGCTTTTGTCGTCATGACCCTGAATACTGGGCTCTCCAGTTTAACATTTTCTCACTGTGTGCAAACTAAATGTGACCAATAACACCATGTTCAGCTCTCAACCTCTGTCACATCCTTTCATTTAAAAGTGTTTATGGGACACAGTACAGCAATTAGAAAGAACACTGTCACAGTTAGTCTCACACTGGGGAGTATGACATTGAACAGCTGCAAACATTTTTGAAGAAACAGGACATGACGTTCACGCTGAATCGGGACTGTCTCTCAATAGGCTTCATCCGTTGCTGATGTTTCAGAATTCCTCTGAGTTGTGAAGTGCTGGTAAAAGCAGTCCTCAGGTTGGGGGAAAAAGGAGCGCACTGGTCGAAAGAGTGATATCGGGGGAGCATTGAGTTAGGATTATCAGGAGCTTCCATCCCCATTCTTGGTCTTCAGCACCACAAGGCTCACCATGATGGGGATCAAGCAGATGGGAGTGACCACCAGGGCAAGCACAATGGCCGACGGTGGGTCTCTTAGCTCCTCTGAGGGACAATCCTTGAAAAACGTAGAGTGAATTTCCACAAAGATCTCTTCCACCAGAGAGTTGGGCCATGGGATTAGGAGACAGTCAGATATTTCTTCTGTGCAAAGGCTTAAGTTACTGTACGAACTGCAGCGTGGAGACAGGGAGAGTGTGCAAAGGATTCAGAACTTCACACATATTTAACAACATTTTAATGTAAAACTTAGACTACATACAACTTACCCTCTCACAGTGTCCCAGATGCAAAAGTCGGTGCTGTTTAAGGGTTCCATTGCACTCCTAAAATTCTTGCGACATATGTTGTCATACAGCACAGAAAGGCACACCATCACTGGTAATTGATATTCACTGCACACTTTACAAATTTCAGGACATCTTTCAGTAGCATTCCCACAGTCTAAATGAATAGATCAGTAAGAAAATAAATAAAAGGAAGAAAAGGTAAAAAAAATGAAAAGAGAGAGACAAAGAGAAACAGATTAGAAAAGCACATGTTGGACATCTTTAGAATATCATCATTTAATTCTGGATGACCATTTACAGGCTCCTGCGTAAGCTTGTATAGTTATAAGATTAGTCACCTACCAAGTGAGAAGGTAGACTCTCCATATGTAGGCTCTGAAAGGGTAAAAAGAAAAAGCCTTAGATTTAAGCTTTACCTTTAAAAACCCTCAGTCATGTAAACTTTTACTCGTTCAGTTCATTACAAACAAGACAAAACAGGCAGACATTTGCAGCTGTAGAAGAGAGACCACACACTCACCGGAGAGAAAGGAGAGGACTACCCCAATGAAACCAATCGCTCCCTTCATGTCAGAAAAAACAAATAATGCTGCGTTTTCCCCGACTGATGATCATGTATAATAAACTTTAACCTCTTCAACTCTGTACAGCAAGGCATAACAGGAAACCCAGCAGGATGGAAGAGACGCAGTGTAACCTAAGGTTACCAGATGTCCAAACAGTGTTACCCACGGTTACCAGATGTTCTTCGATCATCTGTCTGTCTGACAGTCCTGTGTCTTGGCAGCCGCTCTTACTCTCTCCAGCACACGTTTCTTTAGGATTTTCTTTCTTTTTTAAAGGGGTGGAGGCAACAAAGATTGTCCTCTCCATTCTCCCAAATAAAAGGGAGCACACCCAAGCTGGGCTGGACTCACATCTGAAAACCCTTACTCTTTAACTCTTGTTCTGCTTTTTAGTCTCAGTTTCTCACAGTCGAAGGCCTGGCCAGCTCACAGCATGTGATTTATTTGCCTTTTGGGCTGCCTCTGCCAAATAGGAAACATAAGTAAACATTTAGGGCTTAGCGTTTTGGGGAGGATGTAATCATGACTCTGCAGGGTGTGCAGTGCAGACGGCCATGATTTCATATTTAGGTTAATATGACTAAATCTGGAACAAGTTGTTAGTCCGAGTTGACCAGCTGTTTGAGAGGCCAACTACATTCACATATAAATGCTGTTAAAGAAAACACACTAATCGTTCCACCACAAGTGTGGGAAACTTTTGTTCCCTAATGTCAGGAGGAACTCGTGAGTGTTGTACATCTGTAAGGTAGTTTAACAGTGTTGCCGCACACCACTTTAAAGAGCAATGGAAAGAACTGGTTTCATTTCTTAAACGAAAAATGAAATGTATGGTGCATGTTTTCTCACGACCAGCCTGTTAATTTATGTGACTGATTCCACATGCTGGGCCTCTCACAACATCTGTTTGCTGAGTAGCATTTTGATTTAGTAATGACATCAGGAAATGTGTCTTTTCAGTAGGGGAGGAGCTGAGAGTTGAGGGGTGGGGGTTGGCAAGGGAAGTAGGGGGACAGTCAGGGGAAAGAAAAAAAGGAAGGCACAGGATGACGAACAGAGAAAGGGGTGCTGCTCCAAAGTTCCAGTTGTTTCACAACCCAGAGTTCATGAGCTGATCACAGACGTTGCATGGGGTGAATGACGAACAAATGCAGGAAGTTGAGCCAGGTGGGGGCTGCTCGTAATGAGGTTTGAGTTAACCTTCCACCTCAAACCATTAGGGGCCTTGTGTCTACTGCTGTTGACCCCTCACTGGTAGAGACCTCCCCAGGAGTTTGTCCTGGACTCTCATGATACTACACGCAAGGAGATTTTGGCAGAAAACAGGAGCTGTAAGCTTTGCTCTCAGTGTTTGTTAGTTTCAGGGAAAGCAAATGAGTGTTAGGAACTGATCCAAAACAACCCCGCAGTGTACACCAACACATAGTCACAAGTTGTACTTATTACTCATATCTAAAATGTAAATATGATTCATGTACATGATTCTGAGGTATTCAGGTAACAAGCAGGTTTAAACTTACCAGCATGCATCCCTGGTGAGTGATAGCCTGTAGAGAGAGGATTCTGGATTAAGCACTTATGGTGATTGTATAGGTTGTTTTTTTTGCTCGTTCACGTACCGATAGTTGTGGCAGGTTGCACAGCTAACTTTTCATCAACTAGACAAACCACTGTTGAGCATCCTGCAGTAAGAAAAGTGAATAATAAAATAAAAACACTATCAGCATGAATAAAATTTGTTAATACAAATAAACTGAATTATACAGATTTTAGCACTTATGAAAGTAGAGGAGATAACACAGTGAAAAGCTGGGAGTGGTTCAATTGATCCTCAGATTCCATAAACAAAATCTCAATATGTTAACTTATCATTCACATAGTTTACAGACATATTATTGTACGTTACATCCTTTTCCACGAGCATCAAAGATCTTATTTAATTGATAAGTGCAAATGATTGGATGGACAATACAATAAACTAGAACAATGTGACAATTACACCATAACTATATTCATATATCACTTGAATAAATATTTTTCTTAAACCCTTAAGCAAAAATCTATAATAATTTAATGTGAAACTTGCTAGTCCCATTATAAAAAGACACAAAAGCTCAATAAGAATTCCTCTTCATGTGGGAAATAAAGAGTGAAGTTATATAATAAAGAAATGTTCTGCGTGAATCTTCAACTCACCCCAAAGGACAAGCGTCAGAAAACATCCAGAAACTCTCAGTGAGAAACCGTTGGCTGTCATTTTGCCTGACAATGCTTTGTCCTTCTTCCCTGTTGGGCAGGAATTTCATATCTCAACCTTTCTGCAGGAAGGCTCTATAAAATAACAGGAAACCCTCATTTCCTAGGATGGGCGGATTCACGAAACAGAACATAGAGTCTCTGATTAGGGTGAAGCTGCTGTGCTCCATTAGTGCACCATCATCTCTCTCTCTCTCTCTCTCTCTCTCTCTTTATCTGTTTCTTTCACTCATCACAATCTCTGTCTTCCTGAGTAAGAGAGAAGTTATTTCCTCCACTCTGTCATTTCTTTGCCTTTGATTTTATCAATCAGTTACAGTTTTCAACCACATGCGAGCTGCTTTATACCGACAGGATTAATGCTGCTTTTTGAATATAATTATTTTTTGTATGTTTTGCTCAAATGGAAACTTGGAAGAGTAATTTTGCACCGAGTAAAATTTATCACCAAGAGCTGTGAAGCCAACTAACAGCATAAGCGAGTACATAGCTGTTACTCATAGTCTAAAAGGTTTTTTCATATTATTAATATGTCTTTTACCTTTTTTATCTCCTAATGTAGTTCAAATCTGGCACATGCATTCCTCACAGTTCAACTCGACCACAGAGATTGTGGTGTGTTACATACATAACAGCGAATGTAGACACAAGCTATACGTGCCTCCCCCGGAGGTGAGGGGTGACACATAGAGGTCTGGTTATTTCCGAAGAAATCGGACTCAAGTGATATGATTTGAAGCAATATATCATTCTGAGCAGCTCCCTCTGGAGCCATAAAATTGTTAAATTGGCTTATTCATACTGTAAGAACTGCAGACAGTGTTTGCTGCGCATCACTGTTAACCATTTGTCATCAGTGCAGACCACCAGACTTGCAGTTCCCGTATGTGAGTGGTGATGAGTAAGGAATATATCATTTTCTTTAATCTGCGCGGTGTTACACCATCAGCGGTGGTGCGTTGAAACATCGGCTTCCCACCATCTCTGCATTTGACGTCACACTGAGCTTCTGGGGTAAAAAGAGGCAGCAGGGATCTTCTGTACGAAGCTGATGGACATGGGTGTTCTTTCTCAGCTGCTGAGCGTTGGGGAAAAGCCAAGTAGCTCTAGGCCAAAATTGCTTCCACATTTCACGTTGGATACAGGGGCTGATCTTGCTGCATGCGACTGATAAAATTTTTTGTATATGTCTGTGAGTGAAGTATGAATTTCCTGTGAATTGAAGGATTGCGGGATCACGTGTCAAGCACTAGAATGCTGGGTGTGTCTGTACAACTACATTTTGAGCTTTCCTCCTGGTTAATAAACTCCATGTTTTGCCTCTTGGTTTAATACACACTAAAATATACTTGAACGGAAATTATTAATGGTAACATAATCATTCACAGTTGCCACAGTCTTCCAAGTTAAGTTAGTAAAATGTATTTATTAGCATAAAATGACAGTGTTCCTTCATTTTCAATATGTATATTTATTATATAGTATTTTCTAAAGGTCAGCAGGACACTTTGTGGCTTTACTGGCAGGCATTTGTGCTCTATTCATCTAGTCACTCTACAGCCACTTTACGTCTGGTTTGTTACCCAGATTTACCCCTTCCTTCCCTTCCCACAAAGGATGTGACGTTTGTGAACTTTCCACATGAGATAGCTATTTTCCATCAGCATCTGTACAACTATTTTTCCACTGGCTGTTAGGCTGACATTAATACATCTCTCTGTAAACTGTGGATTTAAATCGTGCATCGGTTGATCGGGGTAATCTGTTTCTAATTTATCTAATAAGTAATCTATTAGCTTTTCTCGCGCTTTCATGTCAGGTCTCCATAAAAGTGGTTTTTACGTGATGTACCTGACTGCATCAGCGGTCTGAGGACCTATACTCGGACACAGAGGATGAAATGTGTTGGGCTCTCCCTGGAGGAGGTCTGCAGAACAACAACTGGAGTGTTTTGCATCCGAAGGTCCACTGGAATGTTGAGAGGCTGTAGCTTTACGAAGTTGATCGATCTTTCCTTCTTTTCAGTGGTTACGAGATCAGAATAAATGCGCCCGTTGTTTATGTTTGCATTAGGTTATTTCTAATTAGAAATACATATAGCGTTTATTTACTGTTGGTTTCTGATGTTATCATGCTGTATTTTTTTCATTTCCTTAATGCTCTGATCGAGCATCACAGTAAATTAACTTTTTTTTTGTTCCAACACCACGTTTTTAAATTAAAACCCACAGAGCGTTATTCCCTCACGCATTTAGATGGCGATCTAGCACTCTCTCTGGGCAGTTGCATCAGTTCCTGTGTGTGCGTGTAAATGGCTGTGTCGTGGCTGCTCCACGTTACTTTTTATTCCCAGGACGCAGAATAGTAAAAAAAAAAAATCCACTCCACTGCGAGGAAAGGCTGCGATCACAATAAAGACGTCACCCTCCTGCTTCGGGTTGGCTCAACGAAACCAAGTGCGCAGCTATTTGTAAGCTACAACAACAACCTCTAGCACCATGCTCACGGATAACGTAGGGATTTCTCTGAGATCCCCTCGTCGTGCGGAGACGTTATCTGCGTCAGACCCCGAAACACCCTTTAATTGCTCCGGATCTTTTTACTAAGAACAAGAGAGAGCGAGAGAGAGGGAGACGGAGGGAGGGGGACGTGGGTCGTACTGCAGACTCTGGTCGCAACAAACAGGAACCAAGTCGTGGATTTGAAGGTATTTAATAACTGCGACACTGGCTGTAGAGATAGATGTGCACACGCGTCAACGCGGTGTCATTGTGGCGCTCGCTGTGCGCGTCTTCACAGCGATCACATTTAAATGGATACAGTGTGTGTGTGTGTGCGTGCGTGTGTGTGTGTGTGTGCGCTCGCGCGTGTCCGTGCGCGCGGCGAGCGTGTGTTTGCACACGGGGGGGTACAGCTACAGGACGCAGCGCGCTCCGTAATCGTGGCTGAAACGTGTGCACGAATCATAGCCCCGTAGGAGAAAGATAAGCCGATGCAGCTCCTCGAACACTGCTCAGCCTCCACGCTCATTTCTTGTTGTGTTTCTGCTCCGACAAAAGAAGTTGGTGTTCACTAAGGTGATTATGAAAGATATAAAACTGTACTACGCACTTTTCTGCTCCGCTTCATGTTGCTTTTTTTGAAGAGGCACGCCCACTCCGGAGCAATGTGGATGCCTGGTGTTGGTAAAATCGTGCGTTATTTATTTATTTGCCATCACATGACATCATCGGCGTGTTTGTTCGTCTCGTGCTCAGTTGCAGCCCACGGTTTAAAGGAGGCTGGACGGACTGTCCACCCTCAACAGTTTAAAGCAAGGCTTCTTTTTTTTTTTACATTAGATGTCAGTTTTGTTTTGTCACCAGAGGGGGGCGCTGGTTTACATTCACTTCCAGTTCAAGTGAATGGGGAAGTTTTAGACCTGTGAGAGGCAGTGGGAGAAAGTAGTTCTCACTGTACTTACTACTTATGTAATAATTTAGCAACGCAGAAATGCCTGAGCATATCACATCAACACCATCTGTTAGTTTCATTGTTGAGAATAGATGTGTCGCATAAAATGTAGTGATGTTATCATAGTACTCCCTTGCTCCTTTTGCACACCCTGTGCACATCTGTCATGATAAACTGCTTTGCCACATCTCTGTCTTTTCAAAGAGTCATGGAGGAAACAGCTACTGCCGCCCCAGCCCCCGGCGCAGGTGCTGCCCCACCAACTGCCAGACCTCAGCCTCCCTTCTTTGTCCCCTCCTGCAGCTTGCTAGAGTGGAGACGGAGGGTCAAATCCGAGTATATGCGCCTTCGTCAATTAAAACGCCTTAAAAAAGCAGAGGAGGTCAAGGTGGGTCCACGCAATTACCGACAGCTCTGCTCATTTTACTGTGTGGGAGTGTTTGACATGCAGCTCTCACTGTGTGTACGTGTGCCCAGTGCAGAAGGTGTGATGTGCTCTTTGTTCTGTTTGTTTCTAGACCTTGTTCATGTCCAACAGACAAAAGATCGAGCGGCAAACAAATGTCCTGAACTCAGAGTGGTCCAAGCTCAGGATTCAGTCCATCCCTTTGTCTAGTGGCGCCCTGGCCAACAAGAAGGTTTGTGTATGGTGCAGAACTAATGTCTTGTCATAACACTTTCCCTTTTATTTTTAATTTTTCCATCCAGACTGTCTTGGTTCAGCTGATAATACTGTATTATCATGTCATCGAATGAATCACCTTCAGCAGCTTCACTGTTCTGCTCTGATTCTCACCTGGTTGTCAAGTGAAACACAAGAGAAATGTCTGTCCCAGAAATGGATCATGCTACATAGCATGTGGATGCTCACACTTTTAACAGCCTTGGGGCCTAACATCATTATTTTCCTCCCATCTGAAGTCAGGGTCACCTACATCCTGGTTACTGGGTTTATCTCCCCTTCTGCGGGTTGAACAGGAAAAAAAAGTGTATTTAAATGTATAAATATACAATTCAGAAATGATCTACTACTATCTGATTGGCCTCAACCCACATTTTGTTTTCCTACAGGTTTGTACTGTGGAGTTTGGCTTTCCGGGATTCAAAGCTCAAGCCATTGCCATGAGGCCATTGTCCACAGTGACAGGAATCCCCTTCATGTACTCTTGGTCACCTCTGCAGCACAACTTCATGGTATGAAATAAAATGAAACTAGAAAAGGCATTTCCTTAAGAAAATGCACTGTGAATGCTAAACTGCAGAATGATGTTGGCTGAAATGGCTTAAAAACATCACAATTCTAGCAGAAACATCAAATAGTAGAGTGAAACAGCAAAACTGCAGAAACGTGCTAGC